>LOEQ01002463.1:348484-366882 GCA_001685075.1 Bramus lutescens
AAGTTATGTTTGCCTTTACTTTAAAAAAAAAAAAAAAGAAGGAAAAGAAGAAAAAAGCACCCTTTTAGAAAATTACCTATGTTATACTGGGAGCTTTATCATTATAAATTGGAAAGCCATCTTACAAAAATATTCACATTTTTCTTCTTTGATTCAACTAATTGAAGGTTTAAGCTAAAACAAATGATGAACCTTTGACCATAAGAAATTTGGTTTCTCGATAAATACTTGGGTCGTTTATAATCACACTTTATTTTTTTTTCATTATTAAATTTACTTACTAAATTAGCAATGTCTTAGTGCTCACCCAGAGGGGAGGCGGTGGAAATGTGCACACACTACCTTCAAAAATGTTTCATTTCATTGCTTGGAACACTACCTTTGCTGTAATTTCATTTGAGATTTTCTAAGGTAGAATTTGCTCTCACCAACAAGTGAGATTATAGCCTTATCTCATGGAGGACGCGCTCCCTTCTTACTCAGGAGCAGTCAGGGTACATTTCATAAACAATGGAGGATGCCTCGTTTTTGCAAACTTAGGTTTCTTTATATTTTTCAGTGGTTTTATAGAAGTGGTCATGTATTAACCAACAACTGAGTATTGTTGCGGCCAGTAGTTTTAAGATATCCAAGCTGTATTTATTGGAAATCAGAGAATAGACAAAGCAATGTCTATCAGTAATTTTGGCAAAGCTAAAATGATGCTTAGAATTTTTAGCCTTGATAATTTCTACATAGATGAAGGATCTAAGTTTTTGGTAAGAAGAAAAATCATAATTCCAAGGTGACCTAATAGGATTAGGTTGCATGTTAATTCTGTTATTAGTTCAGTTGGTAGTTTAGCTTCCTGGAGTTTCTGTTCTTTAACTAATTCAGATACTGCTATAAGATTGGGTGAGGTTGGATTTTAGATTTTAATTAATTTTGTTTAACTGAATTTCTTTTTCCCCTTGTTTTTATAGCATCCTACATAATATTCCCTTCTTGACTTTTTTTCTGGTTGTTTAGCACACATTTCAGGCCCTTTCTGATCATGTTTGTGTAAACACTCCTTAAAGAACGTCTTAAGCTTTGCTTGAGATGGGCACATGAAATTGCAGTAAGTTAAATTTGGAAGATTTATTTTCAACAGATAATTGCAAGAATGCCTAATAAGTAAAGTCAGTGTAATTTAATCTCTTACTATGATTAGGCTAAAATTAGTATTTTGTGCAAAGTAAAATCCACACCACTTACATCCTATATTCTAATCTGCTGAGGAAGGTGATCAGGCCCTTCTAAATGCTTAGCCAAACCCCCAAATTACTGCCATTTCTGATAAAATAAGCATACAATGATGATTAGGTTAAGATTGGTTATTTCAGGAGAACACCAACAACTTGAGAAGTATTAAGAATAAGTCCAGACAGTCACCAGGCACAAATTCCTACTTGAGAACTTTGGACACATTAATTTAGTTAGGTAACAGATAGATTTCACTTGCAACCTGTGTGTTTCAAAGGTTAGGCACACCATTGCTGCTGTTAAAATTAAGACACTACTCATTTTTTGACATAGATTGGATGTGGATTCCTCTTTTGATTTGGTTTATTTTGTAAAGCAATGTTATCAGTGGATGACACCTGCTTCTTGGCTTTTTAGTCTCAACAGACAAAGAGTTTGGTAGTATTAATGTGACTGCAAGATTTCCTGGCCTAGCTGGAAGTTGCAATAAAAATACAATATGAGATGCATGATTTTTATCTGCAGTTGAAGTTGTGTGAGGTTTGCTGAAAGCAAAAGGCTAAGCTTAAGAAGGAAAACCTCCTTTGTTCCCTCTCAGTTAGCACTTAATTGTAGCCGTGGTTCTCTTTTGCACAATCCTTGGGGTACTCAGTATCCCAAAATTGTTGCAAATAGATCCTTTGAGAAATTAATTTGTGCTTTTATTCCCTCTCAGAAAGACATCATTAAAGGCCCATCTAAAAATCTGGCCCTAAAAGTTGAACTTTGTACTTTTACTCTTCAGAGAGAGGTTTAATCCTTGTGGTAGTTTGTAGTGATGTATGAGTTATGTAACCTTTGTCATTGTAGTGTAATGGGAGTGATCATTTTACTAACATAAATATTTTCTATGTGTGTTTCAGTGGATGACAATCGAGCAGCAGAAGAATGGTGTGCCTACTCTTTAATGCTGCAGTTTAAATAAGAGAACTTGTATTGTGTCGTTTCAGACTGTAGGCTGAGAGTTGTAAATAGTGAAAATTGAGTACTTCTATTATTTGCTTTGGTTAGAAAGTGAATTCTAAAAACAAACCAAACTCTAAACTTCTCAGATTAAAGTCCTGAGACCTGAAGATTGTAATATTCATGTCTGTGAAGCTTTTAACATTACACTTGAGATCAGTCATGACTTGATATTCAGGTAAATTTTCTTTTCCAAGAAGCTTTTGAGTAAGCATATTTTCCTCCAAAGGTTGGTTGGCTGGTTTCTCTCTCTCCCCTCCCCTCCTTTCTTCTTTCGCTTTTGTTTTGTTAGAGTGTAGATTGTTTTAAAGCACTAATTGCATTACATTGGTAACTGCAATATAAAATAGCCATTATTGTTTTGTGAAGCATGGTTGAAATTAGATAGTGGTCCCTTTTAAAATTCATGAGCCTCTCGAAAAAAAGACTTAAACAAAAAGACAAAAGCTGCTGAATATTTCAAAAGATATATATTTTACCTTATTGTAGGTTTGTAAAGTTAGTTTGTAATATTCAGGTGCACTTTTAACGTTAAACTTTGTGTTCAGAGTTCCATTATACTACATGTTTCTTGGAGGTGGCTGCCAGTCTTCACACCACAGTGGTCCCTTAATATTTGGTTTTTCTCTTGATTTGCCACTATGTTGTATGGCACTTTCAGTGTAGATATTCTAGTTTGGAGACGTCCTCATACATGTGTGGTGGAGATTGGTCTACTTGCATGCTTAATTTCTGCTAATCAGAGTTTTTCATGGCCCAGGCAACAGTTGACCATTTTTATGGTATGGGGAAGTATAGTTCACATCTGCCTGTCACAAAAGCCTTTTTTCTCATATTTTCCAGTAAGGCAAATGATGACATTATTCAAATTACATAACATTATTTGAACTAATGATAGGAAATAATATATTTAAAATTCTTGCTTTTTAGTGAGAGAACATTACTATCACATACTAGATAAGCTACAATACTGTGACATCAGAACCATTAAACAGTTGTAGGAGAAATAAGAGTTGGGATGGTATTTTATCATTAGCATTTTTATTTCTGAGAGAGCAAAATCAGCAGGCATGACCCAGTAGAGTATATTATTTTACTTTGTTCAGCAGTCTTTCAAGTGACTGAATTATTTGTGATGAGCTATACACTTTTATTCTGCTCCCCAAATATCATGAAGGACAAGGTCTCTCATTCAGGAAGAAATATTTATATTTGTGTATAATACTTTTAAATATAAGTTTGTTGTTATTCTGAAGTTTAGATGTTGCTTGATAAACCTTTGCTGCAGCAGATCATGAATATGAGCAAGGCTTTGTGTAATAGTAGGGTCCTTTTGTGAAGTTAATTACTGTTCAGTTCTGGTGAGCAAGCTCAGAGGTGTGAAGTGTGTATTAGCTTTATTTGGTACAGTTTTACTTTACAACATTTGAAGTGCTTTTTAGAACCCTGGTTATCTTATAAATCGTTACCTCAACCAATTGGCATTTCTATCCCCTGTGTTTTACCTTAACTGTAGTATGAGCTGTATGGGATCAGATAGCAAAACATTAAGTGGCACAATGAGGTGTTTAGTTCCCAATTTTCTGGAGAGAACTCTAAATAAGACTAAAAATGACTACTGCTGTGGCCCATATCCTAACTACCTTCTGTCATTAGGCAGTACATGGCAACCTTTAAGCTGCTAGTGTGTACTATGCCTACCCCAAGCACATGTTGCCAGACCTGGTTCTAAGCTTTCGTGATCCTTTTACATTGTATTGCCCTGTGATGATGAAACTTGGACTTACTGGTTATTTTCATAAAACAGATTGCTAGTTCAGTGTCAGAACCTGAAATTCTTTAGAGCCATCAAATTGTGTTACTTTATTTGAAAGCTGTTGCAGCCTAGTAGCTTTCATTTTGAAACAAATTTTTGGTTCTGTAATTCTTTATTTAACCAAATGCTTGAGATTGTTTTCATGTCTCCATTTTTGTGTTTATTTGGGTTGCTGTAATTGGCGATAGAATATGACAATAGGTTGGATTGCCCCACTTAATATTTTATTAGCAGATTGAAAATTACAGGAAGACGTCACACTTGGTTTTTTTGTTCCCTTTCCATTAGAGTTAAATTTTTATTAATATTCTGGTCAATCCAGTATTATTCAAAGCTTGATGGCTTTAGCCAAATAGTCCATTTAGGAGACTATTGAACTATAGTAAGTCTTTGAGATTTTGGGGTTTTTTTTTGGGGGGGTGTTTTTTAGTTTTTTTTTTTTTAATCTAACTGCTTTAAATATATATATTGTGGTACAAGGAACACAGACCTCCATACTCTTTATTTTGGACTAATGCTGTCCTTGAGACTTGAAGATTGATGAACATGGTGGCAAGGGAAAATAGAGAAATTTCTTTCCATAGCCTCTTTATTCCAACTTTCGCATTTGCCTTTTAAAGAAGCAAGTGTTAACCCTATGCTGTAACACAGGCTGAGTGCCGGAAATGGTTATAAAGGGAGCTTGGAGCAAGGGCTGGAACCCAAGGTGGACAGGTGTAAACTTTAGAGAAGAGGATAAAAATCAGCTGCCCCCGCTGTCTTAGATAAACTAAGAGCAAGTCTCAAGACACTATATAAAATTGGATCATGTGCATTTGATAGGAAAATTTTTTACTTTGAAAATGAGAATTGAATCTAGTGTTTGTTTGGCAGACAGTAAACATGAGTTAATTTTACAACTATTTGGGAGGTAATTTTAAGATTTCCAGTTCATTTAGAGCTGTATTCATAAAAGAGCATGAAAAGCAAGCACTTTTAGTAAACCACAGATTTATTGGATGTAGCAAATATTCATAATATTTAACTTTTATTGTTTGAATGTGAAAATGAACTCTTTATTCCTTGAACTGTCATTGAACAGGCTCGAGATGTTCTCAACACTGGAAATGACCCTACACACATACCAAATAAATAACCTAAAGCAGTGAGACATTTGAAGATTCATACCTCTTAAACTTCTTAGATTTGTCTTGAAAAACATTTTGTGAACCTATAACCAGTATTAGTGCAGTCTTGGGTTCCTTGTTCTGCATAATTGCACCCTTTCTCAGGTATGTCCTGAAAACATAAATTTTTAAATCTCTCTGGAGATTAGCGTCTCAGTGGATAGTGTGTAAGGGGTGGGGGTGGGGGTTGGGAATAGTTGGACACAGGATACTGACACAGTAGAGCAGGGATTTTTAAAATTCAGTAGCCAGATAGAGTTTCAGTCTAGAATATTTTTGCCCCCACAGAATGAACAAAATGATTCCTATTTGGTAAATGACCAGTGCTACACTCCTAAAAGTCTTTCATCCGGGTGACTTTTTCCTGCTTCGTGGTTGGGTATATAGTGAAACTCACTGTCATTAGGAAAGCACTTCCCCAAATGTTTGAAGTTCTAGAGAAGGGATAAGTCAGCACTTTTCTGTTGAAACACTAAAGTCTTAATTTATCTTCAGAGTCTTAGGTACTGTAAGTTTTAGGATGATTATTTTAAAAACCATAACTACATGAAAAGGGGGTCAAATCACACTTATATAAGTAATCCTTATTTTAACAAATGACAATGACATTTTGTACCTTTCTAGTAATTCTAAGTAATTGCCTCATTTTCCCCATTTCATTTAAACAATTCAGGCATAGGAATTTGGAATTTGAGAGAAAGGGGGAAATTCCCCAAATGAAACATTGTCAGACCATTTTAGAAGTATAAACCACTAAGGAATTGGGTAGAGATTCTCTCCCTTTTAAGTCTTCAGGGAATGAGCAGTATTTAGAATCTCTGGCTGAAATTCAAGCCTTTTTACTGTGTAAATTTTTAATACTAATTCACTCACATGCTTTTTACATCAGAGGACTAATATGGATCTTAATGGTTTTTAAGTTGTGGAAGGGTATATTTCTAAAACGAAGGGGGGGTTGATTAGCTAGGTTAGTATTACCAGCATTAGTGAGTTTAAGGAATCTTAGTATGTAATAGCGAAGTGTTTGATTAAAAGTCTAATCCTATATTGCTAGTCAAAATTAGTTACATTCTGATCTAGGAAAGATATAGTCCTTGGATATTGATATGCTGTGCTGTCAAAAAAAAAAAGACCAGAAGAAACCTATGTCCAACCCCCATGTGTGCTTGTTGTGATGGGATGTGCACTTAACAGTGGCTTGTTGCTGCTTTGGGGGAAATGCATAAACTATACATTGGAGCGTTTGCGTATAATTCTTTGTGACCTCCACTTTAAGCTGTCAGACATTGGTATTTTATCAGTCCACACTGTTAAATAAAGCTAATGTTCTTAGAAAACCAACTTGTACACACTGTTTAAAAACCCTCAGGGACAGTTTTCACACTTTTCTCACTCAATTCAGGTACTTTGATGCTATTCGTAAACCTAACAGTGACTTGTATTTTTCTGTTTTGCTTTTATTTCAAACGTGCTGGTAGCACATCTTAATGAATGTCAACTTAAAAACTCAGTTCAGGTATCCAGGTATAACTCAGCCAAACAGATTTTAAAGCTGCGTAACTTTCCAGCACACGGTGCCTCACACTCTTATAGTGGCATTCTATAGATTCAGTTATAACTACTGAGCAGATATACGGGGGTTCCTGTTAACTGTATTTTTTTAAACATGCAGACATGTATAGCCATCACACACACACACACACACACACACACACACACACACACAAACTATATATTTTTAAATGCCACTAATAACCAGCACAATGAAAATAAATGACATTCCTAGCTGCTTCTCTAAACTCTACAGATGCAGTTTCTCCTTGATGTGGCTCTTGTTTCTTCATCATAACTACTACTAAATTCAAGCACTGGTCCTTGGGTGTCTGACCTCTACATTCTATTTATGCAATGTCTTCAGAGAATCTGTGCACTGGCCACTGTGATGGAACCATTGGGCCATAAGTGCTTTGAGTTTATCAGTAGTGATTCTGCCAAAGTTGGTATTTTAACATTAAGTATGTAAAATGTCAAAAGAAAAAAAAAAAGCAGAGGTCTAGGTCTGAATGCAGCAGAAAGTTTTTATCTCAGTTTATTTACAGCCTCAAAGACCTCAGTGACAAGTTCCTTCTAGTGGTGACTTGTCTTTTAAACACTTGTTTTCCACAGTGCTGCCTGTGCTTAATAAGTCAGCCCTCTGCTTTAGTATTTGATATCTTACATCCAAAAGAAACTCTATAAAGCCCATAGCCTTTGAAGACATGGAAAATGGCTTTTTTTTTTCAGATTTCTAGAAGTTCAGTGTCATGCAACAAAACAGGAACCCCCATTACTCTATGGACCTCATTTCAATATACTGTTTACAGTTTGACGGAATTGTATAATTTAATATTTCTCTTGTACTGTAGTTTATATTTATTTACAGATTTTTGTACTGTGTGATTTGAACTTTTTGTTCTTGCTATAATCATTTGTTTATGTAGTAGAGCACTTATGATCACAAAATAAGTTTTTGGGTTTGATTGCACTACATTAAATTTTTTAATGCAGTTCTGATTTTGACTGGACTAAAATAAGCTGTGTCTTAATGTATGTGATGAGTACTTAAATTTTAATCCATGTGGTTCCCTTTTGTTTTTGTTTTGTTTTGTTTTGTTTTCCTACATTGTATGTCAGAAGCACTAGTTCTTTCGTGCATGTGTAAGACTTAATGGTTCCATTGTATTATTTGACCATGACATTTTGGAGAAACATTCCCAGCTGTAATGTTGTGTATGGTAGTTCTCACTGGATGCTAGACTTTAAAAACCACTATTCTTCTAATAAATTTTGTTGTGAAAACCTGTTTTTAAAGCTTGGTTTCTGGTGCTTAAGATTTTAGTGGGTTTTAACAGTTTACAAAAGGGTAAAACGAGTACTACATCATGAATGTGTCATCAGTCATCCTTTGACTCTTTCCAGATGAAACCTTTTAGATTATTAGAAATGGCACTACAGAATTACAGTTCAGTATTCTAATGCAGACACTACCTTGTCCCTCATGTGCTTATTGACTTGATACTGTCCCTGGACTACAGTCACTTTCTTTATTGAATTGTTTACCTAAAAACTAATGTTTTCAGCTAACCAAGATAGGTTGGGTTCCATAATACCAGCTTCTGCTTAAAAGTCAAGTTTTCACTGGGCAGTGATGGCACACGCTTTTAATCCCAACATTTGGGAGGCAGAGGCATGTGGCTCTCTGGGAGTTCTATCCCAGCCTGGTCTACAGAATGAGTTCAGAATAACCAGGGATACATAGAGAAGCCCTGTCTCAAAAAAACAAACAAAAAAAGGTCAGGTTTTCATAATTAGAACAAAAATTTCTTAACTAGTATTGGTTGCCAAAACAGAAAGACTTGGTAACTCGTTTGCTCTTGAATCACAAATAGTAAAGTATCATTGTCAACCATTGTTGTTGTTATCGTTGTTACAGTACTTGTGGTCTTTGGGAAAAAGCTGATGAGTAATCCATGGTGTTTGGAAACTTGGGGTATAAAGAAGTTGTATATTATAAAGTTTCTATTGTAAAGGGATTAGAAGAACTAATTATAGATCCTAAAGATTAGAAATATGTGCAAAATATTTTAGCTTTTTTTTCAACCTCCTAACGTAAATATAAGTGGAATTTGTGTGTTCATAGATGGGTCTTATGGTGCATAATTGATCTGTTAATGGCTTTATTGTCTGAGACAGATTGGCTATATAGCTATGTCTGTCTTTTTAGTCTGTTGTTTGTTAAAATAAGGCTTTTGGTTGGTAATACTGATGTTGGCTTCATCTTCTTGCTCATTTATGGCGTTTGTAGAATATTCTTCTGAAGACCTAATTATTGGTAAATTTCCTGTCATTTCTTCCACTATCCACTTTAAACTGGGGGCCAGATCATTGTAATAAGACATTCAAACAACTCATGTGAACGTTTTCTACAGTGCCTGTCCTCAAATTTGTATTTGGCTTTTGAACTGCTGTGGCCCAGCTTTTTAAAAGTGACATTTTAAACAAGAATTTCTCTGATTATGCTTATATTTTAGGGTTAGTGCAGGCACCCTGGTGTCTTAACAGGTGTGGAAATTAGAGAAATTCTCTAATAACAGAATTCCCAAATATGTAACAGAAAGGAAGTTAAATAGAGCAAAAAAAAAAAATCTACAGCAAAGGATAGCCACTTTATTCACAAAACAATGGTGCCAAAAAGCTTTGCTTTTTGGTTGGCCTTTACCAGATCCCTTGGTTCTGGTAAGTCACTTGTGAAAAGATGACTGAGCAATTACACTGTATAATGCTGCAGCTTGTAGCAATTCCCATTTTTTCATTTAATGAAGTGAATTTTTCTCTGAGTAACACATATAGCTGATCCTAATTTTTTTTGACAATTGCTGGAATAAAAAAAAAGTCTTAATGCTTCTAAAATTACCAAGTTAATAAAAAGGTTTCATGAAGAATTTCTATTAACAAAATCTTTGAGTTAATGATGTAATTGTCTCTTCTGCAGAGGAATGTTGGAGTCTGGAATGGTTGGTAGCACTAATTTGAGAATATATACCTAGTTGGGAAATATTTTAAATACTCTTCAGGTGGGTTTGTACCATTCCAGGACATTTCCGATCTGTTAAAGGGCAGGGGTATAACACAAACTACTTACATAATCAGCATGACAAGATGTTAAGCTTGTCTAAAGTTGTTTGAGTTACTAAAAGAAAGAAGTGTTAGTTTAAAATGTTTCATCTATTAGTCTTTGATTAATAGACTGTATTTTGATGAAGCATTGTTAGATAGAGTTTGCCTGGTTAGTGGTATGCGTAGGACCAAGGCTGTAGTTGGAAGTAGACCTGGTAAATCAAACTAGTGATCAAGGCAATAATAAACCATTTTGGCTATGTGAGGGCAATACCAATTATTTCAAAACATAGTGAGGTTTTCATAGCAGAACAATTGTCAGAAATACATATGGAGATTGTGAGCAGAATCTAAACAATTAGTAATGGAACATTTTTTAAAGACAGTTCAGTCCTTGGGGCTATATAAGTTCAAAATGGTGACATGGGGTGTAGGATTCTTTCATGATTACTTCCTGCTGATAAGGGGCAAAGTTTTAGGTCATGGAGACTGGGAAGAGCAGGTAGCTTTGGAGAAGTCTGTTTCTGGAGAATGCAACTCTGGCCTTCTGGGGTGAGAGCTGAAGGTCAGCGGCCTTGGCCAGAGGAAGAGCAGTCTGTAACACTATAAATCTGGTGGAATAAGTAGTGTTAATGAAAGAACATAAAGATAAGGCATTTTTGAGAGGAAATCTTTTTTCTTAGGTATTTTTAAGCATATGATCTTGGCAGGTGAAAAAAAATGGCATTCTAGGCCAGGTAGAGAGGGAAAGTTCCTTTCCCTGTAAAAATTTGGCAGGTGGGAAAAGCAAACTGTAGACAAATAATACTTATCTGAGTTTCTTTTCACCTGTGGTGAAATCTAAATTGATTTCTTGAAGCTCTTAACCTTACTTAAGAGACTTAAGAGGCAAAAATGTTAGATATCTCAGGTTCTTATTATTTGTGGCCTGTATTGAAATCCATGTTGTAGAAAAAGAAAGGAGACTCATCTTTGAGTCATAATAGAAGTTTGGAATCCTAAAAATTATTTTTGTTAAAAGAAGTAATATCCTCTTTCTTGTTTAAAAGGCTGTATGTCTCTAAAGAGATGTCTCCATCAAGATCAGGAGAATTATTAAGTTAAATTTTTAACAAATGCATGAGAGCGATTGACTCCAAGTATGCATAATTAAAATAAATTGCAGAAGCTAGGACAAGGCTTATAAGGAGTTATTTCTATTAATAATAATATAGTTATTATATAAGCTTGGTTTCTGGTGCTTAAGATTTTAATGCGTTTTAACAGTTTACAAAAGGGTAAAACGAGTATGTATGAACATGTATATATAAAAATATATTCAAAGAGTTCAATATGCAAATAATTTTTATAAGATTAGTCAATAACTTGTATATTTTAATTAATAGCTTATAAATTAAGTAAAATATTTTAGCTTATGAATTTAATTTTTACCATTTTTTATAGTTTATGGATAAAGTAAATTAGTTTTTGAGCTTATTGTATATTTTTATATAATATATTAAATAAATTATCCAAATTAATCATTAGTCTGTATCTCTTTATTTTTAATAGTTTATGATTAAAATAAGATTGCTGTTAATAATTTATAAGTTAATTGACTTATAAACTTGGAACTTTATGTATTATCTCTGTTTCTGAGCCTAAAAAATTAAAAATGGAGTATTCTTAATATGGAGACAAAAGTTCTTAACCAGAAATACAGTAGGAGATTGGTAATTATAAACCCCTTATAATGTATCATGAGATAAATTAGACATGGTAAAGAGACCAAAACAACTCCTTTTATGGGTGAATGAAAGGGGGAAATGTATTTTAAACTGTTACGAAGGTGACAGGGTAACAGAGAGAATGCATGGGCTCAGACATTTTTAAAAACTAGTTTTAAAAGACAGTATTTCTATCTGTACCTGTAAGGTAGATGACTTTTAATAAAACAATTAACTGGGCAGGCTGAAGAAATGTCCCTAGTGTTTCGATTAGAGATTTTTGTAGTTAATGAAAACTGTAGCCTTTAAATTTTCAAAAGAAGCAACAGCATGCTTTTTGACTGATTACCCAAGAGGCCCTGAAATGTGCAGACTGCTGAATCTGAGATAGGACAGTAAAGGAACAGGGAGGATGGACACCGGCCAGAATTAAGGCAGAGAGTATAAGTGATCGGAGGCAGAGACACAAAGAGATAATAAGCATTATAAAGTAAGATTTACCCAGTTTTATTGAACGTACTCAATCAAATTGAAAAAGACATGTAGAATTTTTACAAATTGTCAGTGATCATCCTCTATTCAGGATTCATCTGAAATGGACTAACCAGAAGTTCCTATACATGGCTGCGATTTTTAAACAAACCAGGGAGGCAGGTAGCTTCATCCGTATAGAGAGGAGAAGGAAAGAAAGATTTTTTTTAGTACAGTGATTGGAGAAATAGTTTATAAATGTTGGGAAGTCATCCTTTGTGTTTTCAAATCAGCCCATGTAGTTCTGTAGCCTGTAGGCGCAGGTGCTGTCTGCCTGCTTGCTCTGCACTCAAATGAGGAGCAGCAGGTCACTTGAGCTCCCTGCAGCATGTAGTTTGAAGAGTTTTAGAGCAAAATTTAACTGTTAAGTTTCCAGGAGTCATAGTAAAGAAAGCCTTTTGGAATAGGCAGGAATCTGAACTGCCAGCCATTAAAGCTGGGGAGAACGTAGTAGAAACATCCACCTGCATTTTCAGGTGGTCTTGTTAAGTGGTTAGTTAGAAGTAACAAGGCACACCAGTCAGGTGTGTAGCATTTCGCTGCCTCTCTGTTAGACCCTGAGTAAAATAGCAATGAGTTTTTTTGGCTGAGAGTTTGACTTACAGTTATATCCTCCAAGGTAAGGTTTTCTCTGATTTATCAATATCATCTCGAGCTGTTAATTCGAACAATTGCCTGTTGCATTGTAGATTTTGTTTGATCTTTAGTAAGAGAGAAATTACATAAAGAGAACACTTGAGGAGTAAGGGGAAAAAATTCACTCATCCATAACAGAGCATTGATGTCCTTCGAACCAGGACTACTGTTTACTAATACTCTATTTAAATGTTCAACACTGTTGTATTAGATCATTTGTGTTTTATCTGTGAAGTAAGGATGTTTGAATGACTTTTAGGTCTTTCAACCTTGGACTTTGTACAAATAATTTTTAATTAACAAATACACAAATCTGCTTGAATATTGGGAATAAATAGCTACCCTTTATAGAATAAGGCATTAAAAACTTGGTTACATCATTGCAGTGTTTTCTCAATGAAAAAGATATTAAAATAGATTTTAATGTTATTTTCAATAGCTTGTGTTCAAAACTAGTTCACAATGTTAAGCATTTATTATGAACTATATGTGAGTGAGATGGTATTTTTGCAAGAATCACCAAGCACTTTTTATTCTATTATTTTTATTGGTTTCAGTTTCTCTGTTGGGTGTAGCCTAATTCCACCTTAAGTATTTAGACATAACATAGGCCTGGGAGTCATAGGTATATTTAGTTTTTGTTAAAATTAACCTTTTAAGAATATACAGAACTGGGTTCTATTCCAGAACACTGTGATAATCTATACATGTGAAACTTGAGCGTATTCTCTATTTTCAAAGTGTCTTGCAGGAGCCCAGGCCTCCTCCCCTTCTTAATTGTAGTTAAAATATTTAAGCCAGGTGTAGTAGCATAGCCCTTAACTCCAGTACTAGGAGGCAGGAGGATCATGAGTTCAAAGCTAGTTGGGGCTTCATGATGAGACTATCTCAAAATGTGTGAAATTTGTCATTTTAGCCCTTTTTTCCCTTTTATTTATGTGCATGGGTGTTTTGTCAGCATGTATGTCTGTGCACCACTTGCCTGCTGCAGAGGCCAGAAGAGGGCATCCCATCTGAAATGAGTGAAGAGAGGGTTTTAAGCTGTTGTGTAGGTGCTGGAAAATGAGGCCTCTTACACAGTTCCTCTTCCTCCCCCGCCCCAGGCATGCATTGGTGTTTTGACTGCATGTATATCCCTGTAATGGTGTCCGAACTGGAACTCCCTGGAAGTGGAGTAACAGGCAGTTAAGAGCTGTAGTGTAGGTGCTGGGAATTGAACTCAGGTCCTCTGGAAAAGCAGCCAGTGCTCTTTTAACTGCTCAGCCATCTCTCCAGCCTTCTCTTAGTTATTTTTCAAGTGCATAGTTAAGTACATTCTTATTGTACAATCACAAGAGACTTGGTTAGCTTGCTGACTAATGCGACTCTTGGTACCATTCCAATCTTTCCTGAGGTGAAAACAAGAATGTTGGGAAGTTTAAGGGATTTAGTTTTGTTCATACTACTGTAGCATGATTCACACAATCTAAAATGAGAATGAGGAATTTTACCATTAGATTCAGCTCAACTAAATTCAGTATCAGTTTGATTGTAGTAAACATGTCAAGGAAGTGAATAATATCAATTATTAAAAGCTTGGGACTTGGATGCAGAGCAAAAACCATAAATTGAAGCCTTTTAAAGTCTCAATAAGCCTGACTAGGTAGGAAAAGAGGAGGTATCCAAGTCCGGCAAACAGAATTTTAAAGTTTTAAAGTCATAGCCTTCTATTGCTATACAGTTTTAACAAGTTACCACACCTGTTTCTGCCCTCTGTAAAAAGGGGCTGTAGCTGTAGTACCTGTCCTGTCCAGTTGCTATGGGACTAAATTAGACCCTGCATGTAAAATAGCACTAAGGGAGACTCTTACTGGGCACATGCAGGTGCCCAATAAATTAAAGCAGAAGTGAATTACTTGGAGGTGTCATAATTTACTATGAAAATAGGAGGAATTCAGATTGCTCTGTCTTGTGAAGGCTGCCAGAACTTTGAAAATGAGGCAGACATGTTTATGTTAGACTGAGACATGGTCAATCTTGTTTTCACCCCAGTTGAGGACTATGAGTGAAAAAGTGCCTGTCTGTATTTTGTGATCCTGTTTTGGGAAAATTAAACCAACCATTCCTTGTTTCTTAAAACAACAGTAATCTAAATCAAAATAGAACCAGTCTCTCTCTCTCTCTCTCTCTCTCTCTCTCTCTCTCTCTCTCTCTCNNNNCTCTCTCTCTCTCTCTCTCTCTCTCTCTCTCTCTCTCTCGCTCGCTCGCTCGCAGTATTCTGCCTGCACGTCTGCTCATAGGCCAGAAGAGAGCACCAGATGTCATTATGGATGGTTGTGAGCCACATTGTGTTTACTAGGAACTAAACTAAGGACCTCTGGAAGAGCAGCCAGTGCTCATAACTGCTGAGCCATCTCTCCAGCCCCAAAGATACAGTTTTAAAAGTATATGGAGACCCAGAAAGATGACTCGTCAGTTAAGAGCACTGGTTGCTCTTCCAGAGGACCAGGGTTCAATTCTCAGCACCCACACAGCAGCTCAGCAATGTTTGTACCTCTAGACTCTTCTGGTCCTTGCAGGCACTAAGCACAATAAATATGGTGCACATACATATTTACAAGCAAGTACACATAAACTAATCTTTTATTAAAATGTTAGGCATTTTAATAAAAGGTGGAGACAAATTGAGAAAAGAGCTGCATTTGTTGTTGCACACAGGGAAATGGGCCGAAGGGTGGAGTGTGAAGCAATGGGAAGTCGGCAGAAGATTCATAGATAAACCACGAGACAAGACCTGGTTTGGGCTTTGGAAAGAACAAGTGTAAATAATAGCATCTAAAATAAACTGGTGGTAACGAGCTTCCAAGAAAACCAACCTATGTAACTGAACTCAGTAGTGTATTGGAAGCAAGGGAAGTGATAGCAATAGTGATAAATATTTAATAGAGCCTTGTCAGCTTTATGTCTACATGGGAGTTTATACATTTAGTTACGTTTTTGTCTTTCAGTGTTTCTATGTAAAACCAATATGAATCTGAGTTCACCCTCACACCATATCTCAGCAGTGGCTTTGGGTATTTCTAAATAAAGTCTGGTGCGGGATAGCTTTAAAAGGCTAATAATGACAACACCTCAGAGAAGGAAAAGTAGATGTAAAACACTTGGGCCGCGTGCAGTGTAGTCACTCTTTCAGACTGAGGTGGGAATGCTACACAGGCAATGTAGCAAGACCCCATCTCCTAAGAAACTAAAATGTGAGCTCGAAGCAATGGTGGCAGTTAAGAATACTGACTGCTCTCCTAGAGGATCTGGGTTCTAGCACCTACTCAACAGCTCACTACCTCCTTTAAGTTCAGACCCAGGGGATCCAACACCCTCTTCTGGTCTCTGTGGGCACCAGGCATGTACTTAGTATACAAACCTACATGCAGGTAAAACACCCATACACATAAGTTCTTTTAAAAACAAAGTGAAAATTGAAATACTGCAATCCCTGTATTTCAATTTTATACACACACACATTTCCTTTTTCCCTTATCTATGAAGCAGACAATTGAGAATACTAAATTTTAGGCATCTTTAGATAATTACGTAGGAGTAATTTTCATTGTGTTCATTTTAAGTAATTTGCTATATGCCATCAAAGGCCTGGAACTTTAGAATATACCACAGATGTGTGTAGTTCTAAAATCTAAAATTTCAGGAGTGGAAACTTAAGACCCTCAAGGGAACATGAGAAAGTTAAGAGATAGGAGGTCAGGACATCTCAGAGTCGTTTGGGCCATATATCATCTGCAGGTTTTCCCCTTCCTCTCTCCCAAAAAGATTATCTGTCAGAAGTACAGCAGTTTATTTCTTAAGAGGAGACATGGTTGTGTTGTTGAGCTTTTCATGAAGTATGACGTCCTTTAGTTTTGTTTCTTTTGTCTCCTCTCATAGCTGTTTTAGATGGATATCCCTCCACCTGCACTGTCCTGCATATTAGAAATGTTTTTATTTGAGATTATGATGATTATGACAAAGGAAATACATATCCATTCCTGGGAATGTGTCTAATGGTGGCTTCTTTAGCACTTGTGCTGTGCCAGATCTTTCAGCAGTTATTTGTCTCTTTACCATTCTTAAAGATACATGGAGCATTACAAAATTAGTTCTCCTTTCTTTGGGGAAGGAGCCCTTCCTGTCTATATTTTGTTTAAGGGATGGTAGTTTTAGCCTGATGCTTTAAACTGGGAATTAAAGAGCAGTTCCCTAAGAACAACATAGATTTAATTTTCACTTGAGAAGAAGAAAGAAAAAGTAATAAATAATGTAGTCTCTGGCTTATTCTGTGCTCTCATGTGAGTGACCTTACCATCCAGACTTCCAACTCTGTAGGGCTCAGGATACAATATTTCTCAGCTCACGGCCAGAGGTCATGTCTTTGCCTGAAATGGAAACTGGTTTATTTCCTGAAATCGACTTCAGCATTTCCTAGGAGTTCTTGTTCGGACACTTAGTTTGTAATCTACCAAATTAGTGTTCAGTTCCATCACTGAATGGTGTAACTTCAGGAACTGTTGTTTTAAGTTTATGCCATTGATTCCAAATCTCATCTTTTACATCCTTTAAATTTCCTTTGTCTAACAAGCATCAACTGTAGTATGTTTGTTCTGGACTGGGGTGATTGAGTTACAAATGTGAGTTTGGCGGGCAAGACTTACAAAGTTTGTTGGAAATGTCTACTTTCTGAGCCCATCACACTGCTGGCGAGGGGTTGGCCCTTCCCCTCTGCCCCTTCTCTAACTCACTCCTCTCACTGCTCACCATTTACTGAGAGAACTAAAGCGTTAGAAACATTGAAACCAGGCTGTGGGGGCGCACACCTTTAATCCCAGCACTCAGGAGGCAGAGGCAGGTGGATCTCTGTGAGTTTGAGGCCAGCCTGGTCCACAAAGCGAGTTCCGGGACAGTCAAAACTGTTACACAGAGAAACCCTGTCTTGAAAAACAAATAAGCAAAAAATAAATAAATAAATAAATAACCTTGAATCTTCTATGTAGTTGTATTTTACTGTAATGTAATAAGTCAGACTGACTGGTTAAAAATCAGAAAGTTTAAAAACCAAGATGAGCAGCTTTAGCTGGTTGTGTGTGTATATGTGTGTGTGTGTGTGTATGTGTGTGTGTGTGTGTGTGTGTTGCATGTAGCAGCCGGAACTCTGTATTGGGTATTCTCCTCTAGTGATCCTCACCTTATTTTGTTGAACTCGGTCTCACTAAACCTAAAGCTCACCAATTCAAACTAGAGCATTGGTTCTCAACCCTCCTAATGCTACAGCCCTTTAATACAGTGATTCCCCAACCATACAATTATTTCTTTGCTACTTCATTACTGTAATGCTACTGTTATGTATCGCAATGTAACTATCTGATATGCCACCCCAAAGGGGTTTCTAGACTAGACTGTTTGGTCAGTTGGCCCCACAGATCCTCCTTGGTTTTACCTCCCCGGGCTGAGATAAGAACGTGCCACTAGGTGCGCACTTCCTTACCCCCATTCTTTATGTGAAAGTTAGGGAGCAAGCTCAGGTTCTTAGACTTTGCATGGCAAGAACTTCACTGACCGAGCTGGCTCCCCAGCTCTACTTTTTTACTTGTAGCTGGTTTACTTCTAGCCAGTTCTGTGGATGGAGGGAGGGAG
>LOEQ01002463.1:366897-389940 GCA_001685075.1 Bramus lutescens
GGAGGGAGGGAGGGGGGGAGGGATGGACGAAGGCTTAGACATGCAAGATTTCTAGATATGAGAAGTTAAGGACAAATGTTCCATCAAAGCGTTCAGGTCAGTCACAGCTCAGGTTTCTGGGCCATTCCTGAAGTCTGTGGTATCTTCAGCAGTAAGAGCTTTCTTTGGGAACAAACCAATGGCGATTGTAATAGGCTGTATGTTTGGAAATCTGGACAGCCCTGGCCAACAACTCAAAAGAGGAACTTCTCATGTCTGGTATAGGCTTTTGTTAGATGATCTTTGCCTATGGAAGAAGCACCATCAACCCAGATGAGAAAAGTTCATTAAAACCATATATGTTTAAAAATTATACAAAATTATATGTATTATAGTTTTTTAAAGGTAAATAGTTAAACTCTTTGACTTTTTTCTGGCATCCTTATTATTTTACCCTCCTTTTGTATTTCCCTCCCTCCCTTAAGGGTCCCCTTTCCCATTTCTCCTATCAGATAACTTACACCCTCCCATTTCCCCTCTACTGCTCCCCACCTCAGCCTGAACCTTTCAGCAGATTCACCACACCCTGGAAAAGACTTAAGAGTGAGGACATGGGGAGCATCCTTTCAGTTTACTGCCTAGTAAATACCGCTTGTACACCTTGGTAGGGGGCTGTGGATACATGTTTATGTTTTCATCAAAGACTCAAGCCAAATCGAGTACTCTGTCCGTAGTTGACTCTGCTTAAAGCTTTCTTGCTCTTCATGTTCTCAGACTAACCTTTTCTGCACCTAACATTAGCTCCCGTGTAGTTATTGTTGCTCTTGTTCAGTCAGTATATATATATAAAGAGAGAGCTTGGTTGTGATTTGCCTACCTAGCAGTCTTTAGGTGGTCAAGAGCTAGCTGCTGGGGAGAGCCTGAACCTATTACTCCCAGATTCTAGATCCTTATACTTGGCCCTCAGCTCCCTGCCACATTTTCATCTGTCCTTTCCTGGAAACTAGCATAGAATTCGACTGCCCACCATTTATATCAACCACAGGAATGTAAGTATTGCAATATTGACTGAATAGGAGAGTTCAGCAATGCCTAACCTCTGATCTAGAAAAACACCATTGAGTAAATCATTAAAGATAGGGTTGTGAAGCAACTCACTGCTTTTAAACTGTGACTTTTACAGTTTTTATGAGTATTATCTTATCCTTTTACCACACCCTTCTAAATTAGCCATTGAGCTAAAGGTAGAAAGACTGATCAAGGCCATGCTGGCCATTTCTCACCAAGAAGATAAACCGAGGACTAATTCTAAGGGTTGGAAGTCAGGTTCCTTGCCTTTTACAACCCCTCTCCTGTTTCCCAATCCCTGTGATTTCATTGTGCTTTGGTGGTAGTATTTAAGTATTTCTGCTTGATAAATAATTCACTTAACTATTACAGGAAGGGCTCCTGTTGAGCAGAAATAATATGTGATTTCAACATTACATAAAGTCAGGCAGATGATTGCAACATCTCTGCTATATTTTTCATATTTAGTCAGGTGTCAAGAACATAATATGCTACAGATTAATCACTGAACCAAAATACTATGGTTTTTTTTGGGGGGGTTGTTTGTTTTTGAGAGTTGGAGTGAGGGAATTGTCTGCAAGATAGAATCTCTCTGCTCTGGGTTCACTGCTGGTTGCCTAGGAACATTAGTGTGAGTGCTGTATTCGGGCTCTGTTAAGATGCAGGACTACTTGAATAACATCAAACAAGGGTAAAACTTAGCCATTTAAAACAGACCAACACCATTTTTTGAAAGCCAAACATGAAAAATGCAGCAATATAATTATCAGTAAGTTAAGATTAACTCTAATAGAAAAAGTTAAGATCTCCTGAATAAATTGGGAGCATGGGGATCATGGGAGAGGGTTGAAGGAGAGGGGAGAGGTAGGTAGGGGAACACAGAGAAAAATGTATAGCTCAATAAAATAAAATTTAAAAAAAGATTAAAAATTAAATGGCCAAGTCATAAGAAATTAAAAATCATCTAAATTTATATTTAGCTAAGAAACATTTTAGAGGGAAAAAGTAAGTAGTAATTTGGAGGCACAGCGAAAAGTGATTTTATGGCTATAGTTGTAAAGTTAGCTATTTAATGATAGCTGAACAAAGGTTGGGTTTAATGTGCAGGCTCTTGGCTCCAAGGACACTACTGATGGGCTCCTGCCTGTGCATCCAAATCGTCTGCAAAGCACATCAGATTCAGAGCCTTAAGGCATCTCTAAGAACATATCACTTGACATCCTCTACACTACTGTCTTCCAACTGTCCAACTTGCTGCCTTTGTCCTGATGGTCGGGAATTACTGATTCTCAGAGAAGGTCCTGTCTCAAGGAACAAAGGCAGATGGGGAGACAGATGTGTTAAGATATAATGTGACTGTAAAGACTGACACAAAAATATTTTTAAAACTTGGGGGCAGGGAAGGGGTGCTGGCAAGATGGCTCAGTGTATAAAAGTGTTTGCCACCAAGCCTGATGACCTAAGTAATTCCAGGGAAACCACCTGTTTGGAAGGGCAAAAACATACAAAATTTGCCTTCTGACTTCTATATATATGCTGTGGCACATATGCACATTATAAATGGTATTTAAAGTTTAGCTATCCATGACAGGTCATAACTGTAATCCCAGTACTTAGGCAGTGGAGGCCAGAGAATGAGGAGTAGCTTGAGGTTAGTCCCAGCTACACAGAAAGTTTCAGGTCCCCCTGGGAAACAAACAAAAACCTTGATTGCTAGAGTGTGCTACAACATCCATAAGCCAAATATATAAAAGGCAGAGGCCTGAAGATCAAAGATGATTGATGGAAGTTCCAGACTAGCCAGGACAATATAGAGACCTTGTCTCAAAAAGTTAGAAAGCAAAATTATTTAAGCCCCACTTTTGTTCAGTTTCTCAGTATACTGCTATTCAATCCCAGGATACAGATGAGGAAGCTAAGGTTCAGAGAGATGAGGCAACTTTCCTTTAATCCTGTAAATGTCAGAATAAGAGTGGAATCGGATGTGTCCGTTCCTATAACTCCACTGCCAGTGGGAGGTGGGAAGACAGATGATGCAGGCTGTCTTCAGTAAGCCTTACAAAAGCATCTCCTGCCCAGGAGATGAAAGTCAAAAGGCAGCATCAGTATTGGTTCAGCACACATATACAGCTGCCCTCCATGTTCTCTTGTGTTTTATATACCATCAAATAGTAATCTCCTAAAGATCTACAAGCCAGAGGGACAGAAAAGAGTGTGTAGGGGAGAAGTTGTATCAAACTCTGGGGTCCATTCACGTAGGCTCCCTAAAAGCTAGGCATCCAGAAGCATAAACCAATGGTGAAACTTCTTGACCATTTCTGCAGGCAATGCCTGTGACCTGTCTTGAGTCTAGTATTGGCCTCTTTCACCACCTTGACCTTGTGTCACAGAGAGCAGACAAATGCTTCACTGTGTGTAGACAGCTTTCCTGCAGAGCAGCTACGTAGCTGAAATGTTCACTGCCTATGGTCTAGGGGAATCAGTGGTAGGTTAGTGTGACAATAGTACTTCTGCCTTCACTGCCAACGGTCTAGGGGAATCAGTGGTAGGTTAGTGTGACGATAGTACTTCTGCCTTACACCAGCCAAAGCTGGTAAGTCACCATTGGTGTTTCTACTTCACATCTGCCTCCTCACTTAGGCTATAAATTAGAACCTGCTTGTTGTTCCATTGTCTAATATACCTATAATGTAAAAATTCTTATTGCTGTTTGTGTCCTGTTCTGGATAACTATTAGTGATTCTCCAGCCAACTGTTCTTTCTGAGAAATCATTTTAAAGCCATTGAGTTCTCAAAATATTTGTAAGATGATTTCTGTAATGCAATGTGTCTGAATATTTGTCAGTGTTAATAGACTTAAACTAGTGGTTATTTTAACACGGTTGCCTTGGCTTACAGCAAAAGTACAGGTTGAATATCCCTTATCCAAAATACTTGGCACCAGACATATTTGGAATTTGACTTTCTTCAGATTTTGGAATGTTTGCATGTTTAATGAGATATCTCAGGAGGGACTCCAACCTAATGTCAGAATTCATTTATAGTTCAGGCTCAGTGTACGCATACAGCCTAAAAGGAATCTTACACAGTGTCTTCAGTAATCTTGCATTTAACAATTGCATGGTGTGTGATTTTCCACTTGTGCCACTATGTTAGCACTTGAAAAGGTTCACATTTTGGAGCAGTTAAGATTTTTGGAAAAGATTGCTCAGTGTTGACTATGTGAAGTTAAAAAATGTGGCCAAACTTTATTTTCAATATATCTTCTAAGATAATTACTTCTGGACTTTTAAGTATAAAAGTATGAAGGTTTGGAGTGTAGCTTTTCCTAGCATGTGCCAGGCTCTCTTTGATGTTCTAGAACCAAAAAAAAACAAAAACGTGTGAGATATATTGATATTTTTGAGACTCTGGTGAGCTGGCTTTATATTCTAATTATGTTTTCCTTATTGAACTAAAGTAAATGATGGATTTGAATATAAATGACAGTTTTAGCCAAAATGCCCTCCCTCTTTAGAATATTAATAGTGTCTGAAACAGTTCATATTATAGAAACAGTCTTTGGAAATGCACTTACTAATTTCTTCTTTTTCTTTGTTTGTCTAGTGAAGATTCATCAGAGACATCAGCAATAGATTCTAACCATCCATCAAAGCCCCCGCTGGAAAAGTTTATGGTCAAACTGTGCACACATCATCAGAAGCAATTCATTCGTGTCCTGAGTGACCTATACACCGAATCTCAGCCAGGTTCTGAGGACCTGCAGCCTCTGGATTCCACAGTGATGGATGTCTCCACTTGCAGTGCGGGTTGTGCCCAACTGAGCAGCAGACAAAGTGAAAAGGATGATGAGTGTCTTGATGGGAAGTCTCCTGTTTCTCTAAGTTTGTTCTTAGACTCATCTGGTTCTCCTAGCTCTCTGAATGTGACTGAACAAACTGTGAAGGAACCACCTCCTGAGACAGACTCTGTAGATGGAAAAGAGACTGCTTTGACCATTGTCCAGAAAGAGTCCTCTGAATTTCCAGACGCTCGACCTAACTCCAGAGGATCAGCAGACAGTCCCACAGTGGGATGTCACACTACATTGGATTCTTCCTCTTTTAACTTCCTCCACAGTCCCAAAAGCTTAGAGGGGCAAACCACTGGGCAGGAACAAGACACCAGCTTGAAGCCCCATGAGGATGCTGAAGACCACGCCCCAGCCTCAGTCAAAAGTCTAACTGCAGTGGAAGTGGCAACTGAGAATACTGAAGAGGGTGGTAGCTGTGTTTCTCAAAGAAACTCATTCAAAGCTTTATCAGAAGAGACGTGGGACTCAGGGTTTATGGGAAACTCATCTAGTACTGCAGACAAAGAGAATGCTTTGCAGTGTAGCTCAAAAACATCCTTACACCAGGATTTAGAGGGAGATGAACAAGATGCAAGGCCAAAGCAAGAGAACCATCTTCATTCACTGGGTAGAAACAAGGTGGGTTACCAGACATACCCCAGTGACATGGGCCATTTTGATCATTCCAAAGGTGATTGGCTAGCTCCCAGCTCCACACCAGCTGTACACAGAACATCCAATGGTCACTCACGAACCAAGATAATATCAGCCTCCATCAAGACTGCTCGGAAGAGTAAGAGGGCATCAGGCTTGAGGATAAATGATTATGACAACCAGTGTGATGTTGTTTACATCAGTCAACCAATAACAGAATGCCACTTTGAAAATCAAAGATCCATATTATCTTCTCGTAAAACAGCCCGAAAGAGTACCCGGGGATACTTTTTTAATGGTGATTGTTGTGAACTGCCAACTGTTCGCACACTGGCCAGAAATTTATGTTCCCAAGAAAAGGGAAGCTGCTCACCAATAGTACCAGAGGCAGTGGTGACTCCCAAGCAGACTCCTACAATTTCCACCTCAAAGCATACAGTAGGTATACAGCTTCCCACCGTGGATGAGCAACTTCCCACCGTAGATGAGCAACTTCCCACCGTAGATGAGCAACTTCCTATGGTAGATGAGCAGCTTCCCACCGTAGATGAGCAACTTCCCATGGCAGATGAGCAACTTCCCACCGTAGATGACCAACTTCCCACAGTAGGTGTGCAGTTTCCTACAGTAGATGTGCAGCTTCCTACAGTAGATGAGCAACTTTCCACCGCGGATGAGCAACTTCCCACCATAGATGAGCAACTTTCCACCGTAGGTGTGCAGCTTCCTACAGTAGATGTGCAGCTTCCTACAGTAGATGTGCAGCTTCCTACAGTAGATGAGCAACTTCCCACCATAGGTGAGCAACTTCCCACCGTAGATGAGCAACTTCCCACCGTAGATGAGCAACTTCCCACCATAGATGAGCAACTTCCCACAGTAGGTGTGCAGCTTCTGGAGGTAGATACCCCAGATGACTCTAGGAAGGAAAGAACCACTGCCCTTGAAGAAGGAGACAAAGACGTGTCTTCACCTAAAGAGCATTGGGAGCCAGAGGTTTGCCTTACTGTGAATGAACAGGATCTTAGCAGCTCCCCTAGGCCAGGAGAGACCACAGCCTATAGCCCAGCACATCTTCTGCCTGCTCCCCTGCCTGATGAGGATATGCCTGATGTTCCAGAAGATAGCATTGTGATCTCACCTCCCACAGCAAATGTACTATCTTTCCTTGAGCAAGATCAGCCACCAGCTTCTCTTTTGGGTTCAGAGGAAACACATACACTCCAGGAGTGCCACCTGGCTCCCACAGCCGGAAGCACCCCCTTCATATCTGGAGAAGACAGTGAAGACCTGCTATATAGACTTCAGTCTTCTCCTGAAACAGTCATCAGAGAAGAGCATTCTCCGTGCTCAGAAAATGAAAGTCCTACTGTGAGTATTGATCCTCCCCTAGGTCTAGAGCTGTCTGAGCATGATCAAAGCATCAGTACTGAGGCTGAAACTGAAGACATCTCTGGGGAGACACTGTTGCTAGAAGCCACCATGCCCCTCCTGGAAAGCAACATTGTCAGTGATGAGAACCCAGGTGAGCCTGAGGGAGGTGAGGCGGTACGTGGAGCAGGACAGCTGGAGATGCCTGACAGTGACGTAAGATACTCATCAGAAAATGATCCAAGTCAGGCAAATGTTGACTCACCTGAGAATGTGGACAAGAAGAAAAAGGGTAAGAAGCTCCCTGAGGCCTCTGATAGGTGCCTAAGAAGTCAGCTTGTAGAGTCGTCCTCTGCTGACAAGTGCCCAGGAAGCCAGGGTTTGGATTCATCCACTGCTTGCCCTGAAATCAAGGTTTCTAAAAATCCTGCTGTAAAGCGTTCTAAAAGAGAAGGGCACTCTGGTAGGGCAACACCTGAGGGCTCAGTGATTGACAGCATCCATAGAGAAGATCTGGAGGACACTGAAACCCCCAATGTCAGTGAACGTTCCTCGGATAAAGATAGCAAGCAGGAGGGTGAAGGAGTGGGAATCATCACAAGGCAGACTCTTAAAAGCCTGCTAGCAAAGGAAGTCAGAAGAGAAGAAGGGGAGACTTCCCCACACAGTGACCCCACCACAGTCAGCCAGCCACTGCCTGGGGAGAATCTGGAAATCAATCTCTGGCCCAAATTAGATGAGAGAGGTGTACGTGTGCCCTCAGAAAGCATTACTTGTAAGAGGGACCCAGAGCAGGGAAAAGAGAAGCCGAGACATGTTGCCACACAGGATGTGGAAGCCACTGTGAGTGACATAGATGCTGAGAACACCCGTTCCAAAGATGACCCTGGCCTTGCTACATCTAACTTAGCCGGGATATCAGCCAGTCAAAATGGTGATGCTGCAAGGCCACCAAAATTGGTAACACGGCCTAAGAGATTGCCTTCTTCAACCTACAACCTGAGACATGCTCATTGTGTGGATGCCTTGGACACTACAAAAGTGGCTTCTGAGAAGAAAGTCACACAAGTCAACCCAGCACCAAAGGAAAACGAAGCTTCCAAGAGTGTGGAGCCCTTAGATGAGGATGATGCAGACACGGTGGTGGAGGAGCAGCCCAAGTTCATGGGATGGTGTGCAGAGGAGGAGAACCAGGAGCTGATCGCCAAGTTCAACGCCCAGTACCTGAAAGTTCAGAAGGGCTGGATCCAGTTGGAGAAAGAAGCGCAGCCAACAGCAAGAGCAAGGAGCAAGTCCGACAAGCTGAAGGAGATTTGGAAGAGCAAGAAGAGGTCACGGAAGTGTAAGGGTTCATTGGAAGTGCAGAAGTTATCTCCTGTTCAGATGCTGTTTATGACAAACTTTAAACTGTCCAATATTTGTAAGTGGTTCTTAGAGACAACAGAAACTCGGTCTCTGGTGATTGTGAAGAAATTAAATACTCGTCTTCCAGGAGATGTCCCCCTTGTTAAACACCCTCTTCAGAAGTACCCTCCCTCCACCCTGTACCCCAGTTCACTACAGGCAGAACGCTTGAAAAAACACTTAAAGAAATTTCCTGGAGCCATTCCTGCTAGGAATAATTGGAAAACACAAAAGCTATGGGCTAAACTACGAGAGAATCCTGGCCAGGTAGAACCAGAGACTGGCAGTGACATCAGCCTCAGCCCTAACAGTGAAGACAGTGCGGAGGAAGTCAGGGAAGGTAGATATAGCCATCCTCCCACCAACTTGCCTACTCCAGCCAGCACCCGGATCCTTAGAAAGTATTCCAATATTCGTGGAAAGCTCAGAGCCCAGCTCCTGGATAGCTCACTGGGTGCGGCTTCTGAAATTAAGCAGGGCCGAAAGAGCGTGTGCATCAACCCGCTGATGTCCCCCAAGCTGGCCCTCCAGGTGGGTGCAGATGGCTTTCCTGTCAACCCCAAGAGGGCTGAAGGAAGCAAGGGGAGAAGACGGAAGCGGATGCCTGAAACCTTGATTAAAGTGGAAGGTCAGAACAAGCGCAAAAGAGCAGACAGCTATGGCTCTCAGGATGATAAGGACAAGGGGCCAGCAACAAAAGCCAGCAGAGCCCTTTCTGCCAAGAAGCTAGCTGCAAAGGACAGAGTCAGCCAACTATCCAGGAAGATGACCTTGAAAGAGAATAAAGTGAGGATCTGTAAAAAGGCTCCCAGGAAGAGATGCCCACCTTCCAGGAAAGAGAGAGAGGATGCAAACAAAAGGTCTAGCCATCCTGCTGCAGCCTCTGACACGCTGACAAAGCCTGCGAAACAAAGGGGGACAGGAGAAGCCTCTTCAAAGCCCCCAAAAGCCGGAAGGAGGAGCAGGAAGCTGAGCAGTGGTAGGGGCCGAGCCAGACCCTTGACAAAAAGCCCAGAGAACCGGGCTGCCCAGAGAAAGAGAAAGCTCAAGGCCAAATTGGACTCTTCCCAGGGTAAACGGAGGCGGTTAGATGCCAAATGATAGCTGGATGGCCCCTGAGAGAGGAACTGACCTACAGAAGGAACCTTTTATTTTGCATTAACAAAATCTGCTTTTATAAGCTTATCAAGCCTTTCATGTTACAGAGAACACCAGTTTGAGATGGCAAAAAATGCATCTCAGTTGGAGAAGGGAACTTTAGAGAGTCCTTCTCCATGGCTAAGGGAAGTTGTACATTCTGATTGTTCCTTGGGTTTTAAACTTGGAACCAAGCAGTTTTTGTTTTAAGAAGTACAGTGCCTTATTTATCCTTTTTGTTTAAAATTTGACAAAAGCTAAGAAGCTGATGTATGTGACTAAAGGCTTGTATTTTATACTTGACGCACAAGCACTTGCTCTGTCACTGAGGAGGCCACCACCGCGCATGCGTGAGCGAGCGAGGAGCCGGCACCAGCTGCCTGTGTACCCCTGGACAGGTGCACCTTGCAGACCGCAGCACAATTCCCCTCTCTGTCTTGTTTGGGTTTTATTTGAGTGATATTTGAAAGCTGAACCAAATCATTTCTATGGTATGTGGAGAATGCAGGGGATTTATAATTATTATAAAAGATTAATATTTCTGTTTCCTTCTAAAAAACTCATTGTTTATCACCCCTTCATCCCTTTTTTAATCATTTCAGATCATGTTCTCTAATTTGTGTGCCCATGGGACAAAAGATGTGCTAGAAACGCCCCCTCCCAAACTGTGTCACTATTAACTGTGTCACCCTCCAGTTTAGGACCGTGCAAGCATGGTAGTACTTAAAACTCTATGAGGTTTGCATTCCATTTTTTTTGTTCAAGTTTTTTGTGTATATTTTCATCTTGTAGCTGTTATTTGACTATTAGAATGAGTTATTCTTTGTCTCATTTCTTACACAGAGTACTTCCCTATGCAGTGAAAGTCAAAATGTTCTTTTCAGCAATAGGAAAGCTTAGCCTTGTGCATATGTGTCTGGGTGCATCTGCATGTAGTTGCTGTCCACAAGTGTCTTCTGGTACTAGTTTCACAGTAAACTTCCCTCTTCCCAATGCAGTGTATCTTTAAGCGGAGTAATTAGCAGTGGCCAGATGGTTGGATTCAGTGTCTCCATACACACCCCTAATACCACTTTCACAGCAGACTTGGAGTGCAGTATAGGGTACCAGGCAGCTGAGAGAAGCTTCCCAGAATCTCAGTGGAGCCACACCCCCATACACAGCTGAGTGACATTCAGCTGGGACTCCCTGATGTGAATGAGTAAATAGCCTTACCTGGAGTAGGTGTCTATTCTGGTTGATAGTTCCATCCTCGTGGCTAAATGCTTGCCGTGTTGCTCCTCCCCACAGCATGTCACTCTGTCCCATGGCTCAGAAATGAGAACTGCAATAATTGAAAGTGATGATGTTTGCCTTTCCTGGGTAGAGCCAAACACAGCCCCATTGGCTTTACTCAGTGTCTCTGACCTTGCTCCATTTTAACTGTGTACTTGACTTTTCCATCGGGCCAGTCAGCCACCCACCTGGTTGCTAAAGCCTCAGTCGGCTTTGACGTGTTCTGTCGTCATAGGCTTGCATGGAGAGCTGCTGCCCTGTTCTTATTAAAAGTTCCTACTTAGGTTGTTTCAGATCTTTTTAGATCAACCCAGGTGGACTTCTTTTATATGCAAATCATGATAAAAAAAAACAGGCCTTCTACCTATTTTGCTATTGTTAAAGGTTTGCTGCAGATAATGGAAACTTCTGATAATTGGGTAGGACTGGAGCTTTGATTCTTGAGAAATTGAGAATTGTGTTGAATTTTACAGATAATGAAAGTTGTGCTTTCTTTTTTTTTAAATGTCACCTCTGCCCCATGAACGTTTCGTGGACTTTCTCCCTCACTGCCTCCTTCACTCCCCTTACCTTCCCCTCCCCCCATTATTCTTTCTATTATTATCTTTGACCTTGACCGTTCACAAGCTACCTATCATGAGACTGCTGAGTGCATGCTCGAAACTCTCAGCATTAAGTTGCACAGAAGCATTAATATGTTTTGAGTAGGTTCATTTAATATTTTTTAAATGGTTTTAAGGCTTAAAAGAACTTTTTCTATAGTTGTCACTGGATATTGTTGTTGTAGTGACTTAAACAGCCAGGCTTACTAATATGAGTTGTGTCGATGCCCATACATATGAGGCGCCCTGGCCACTCCCTTGTAAGGCTTGGGTTAGGTTAGAGGATGAGTGAGGAATAAGTCAGTGGGACACTTCCAGTTTCAAGTTTATAATTCATTCCATTACTTTCCCGGTGTGTTTTCATTTTTAAAAGCTCACTTCAAGATAGGCTGCATTTGTGGGAGCCGTGTGGAAGCATTTGTTATGTACCCACATAACAGTGCAGTAGGCATCTTTAAAATTGGCTCACACTTAATAGTAGTGACTGCATTTATATAGATGCACACTTTACAAAATTAGGACATTTAAGGTTTTTTAATTGTTTCACATTTATTGAACTCATTTTTGCTGATCTGGTTAATTTGTTAATAGAAGAAGAAAAAAATCAAAACTTGATGGTAGCTCTAACCCTTTCTACACCCATAGCTGGTAAATTGTCCCTTCAGCATCTCCAGGCTTGGCTCTGACTCTTTGTTCTCCTTCCTTCCTGTAGCCATTTTCAAAATGACTTCCCACCATATGTGATGCACTCTGTTGCACAGTTTGGATCCTAAGTCTGAAAGGTGTTCTGCTCCTGGCCCTACGCTCTGTAAAGTGGCTATCTAAGGCTTGAGCTGAAGTTGATGCCAGAGGACTAGTGTTCCCTCTGTTTAGGGTCTGGAAGATGTCCACGAAGCTAGCTGAGAAGCTCTATGTGACTTCCCTAAAGTGCAGCCTGCTTTGGTGACCCATTTTCTGTCCTGTTAGGTTCCCTAGGACGGGCCTGCTGTCTCACTGGGGTTCAGAATCTTGCCCAGGCGCTTTCTCTGTTCTAGTAGCTTCCAGCATAGGAATGTTACCTGAGTCTATTGACCCACAGTTGCTAGTTCCTGGGATTCCCTGGGTTTGGCTGTTTTTATTTTGTTGTTGTTAGGTGGGGTTCTTTACTGAAGATTTGATCCTGTCCTATCTAAACCACAGTCAAGCTGTGGGGTTTGTGCCTCATCGTTCTGTAGTGACTTAGAAGAGCCATCCATTTCCCCCATGGACCCTCTGCATCCCCTGTGCACATAAGTCATCAGCAAGGATCACCTTAAGACAGATGCTGTAAATCGGGATTTGGCCTGTTTCCAGCCTTGTGATGGCTGCTGTACTGAGGGCACAACTGTCACTCGTTTATGAGCAACATTTCTATTGATTAGCAGACCTAAGAGTCCCACAGGAAATGACACCATGCTCTGTGATGCAAACTGGAGATGCTGGGGTATTGTCATCAGCAAGTCTGTGCTTGTCATAATACTAGAAACAGACTGAATTACCCAGAAGCTGTCCAATGGCTGCAGAACCACCTCCATCCCTTTGGTCTTAGGTCAGCCAGTGCAGACCTTCTCTTAGCTTACCCTTGAGCTGTCATAGACATGCAAACTGTTGGCCGGCTACTCATGTGTATAGATAAAGTTTTACTAACTTAGAATCATGTCCATTTGCTTATTGGTTGTCCATGGTGCAGATTAAACATTTGGAGAAACAGTCAGGAAGCCCACAAAGCCTAGAATAGTTACTATTTGTATCTTTGAAAAAGCCTGCTGACCCCTGCTTGAGAAAATAATCCCTTTTGGGAATAAATCTTCCCCCATTCCTCTTCTGCCTCACACCCCCCCATCTCAGTTGTCTTGAGCATGTTTCTGTATGCTCCTGCTGTAGAGACACATGTCACTGAGACAGTTTTAAAGTAACTCAGCTCTAAACAAGCTGTGTGTCTACCTTTAAGTCCGTTCCTCCGGCCCCACAATGAAACCACCACAGCCTATAGACTGTGAACCCCTGAACAAGTTGCCTTTGGAGTTCTTAAGTTGTGTGGACTGTCCCATGTTGCCTCCCATAGTGTCTAATCATAGAGCTTCACTTGTTTACTAAAATACGCCAAGACTGTCCCTAATGAGATTAGCTGCTAACACTTCTGTTGGTCCTGAGATCTCAGTGCCACAGTTAGCTGTGGGAAAGTCTCCCAGCATGGAAACAAAAGTCTGATGACAGCCAGTGTATTACTATTGATCTGTTTTCGGTCACACACTTTCAAAATAATTTTATTAAAGGCAAGTGAACAATAAAATGGTAGTTTTAAAACTGCTATAGAAAAAAAGACAAAAATTCAAGCATGTTAACCTGAGTATGACCAAGGAGTTTTGGGTTCTATCTTTACATCAAATCCAGTCAGCTTCCAGAGTGTTAGTCCTCCCCTCCCCCAAAACTCAAATAAAAGTTTATGTTCTGCGTTCCAGAATGAAGCTGAATGTCATGTCAAAAATTTTTAAAAATGGGGACCTTGTCCCCTAATTAGTGGACAGTGCTGAAGATTGTACTCTGGCCCTGATATAAGCTAGGCAGACCTTCTACCACTGAGTACGACCCTTGCCCAATTATTTTGAATTCTTCCCTGTTGTTTTGTATTTTCTTATGACACTATCCATTGAAATGCTAGAATGCTTGAAATACAAAGTCACATCTTTGTATGTATTCCCAGAGCAGTCCTCATATCCATGCAGCAGGTTCTTTTCCCCTAGGCTTGCTCCCAAATCCTTTGCAAAGAGAGTTTTTTACAAACTTAAAACCAGCAGAACCAGGAAACTAGCGTTTTGAGACAGCTTTCAAAATGATTCACCTACAAGGGATGGGTTGTAGGGCCAGCTACTTGGCAGCTTCCCATTCTTCTGCACCCAAGGGACTACCTGGTGAGCAGTAGGCAAAAGCTGTCCTTAATCATGCTTTTGTCTTTGGAGTTGAGACCCTTGCCTCCTCCGTGGAGTCGTCGTTCCCCAAGCTTTAGGATGGTGTCTTTCAGTGCTCTGGGCCCAGCTCTTGCTCTAGCAGACAGACAGCTGCACAGATTTGTGGGCCTGTCCTGTTTGACAGGCTGTGCAGTTTGTAAGCCTCTTGAAAGCATAGACTGCCTGCCTGAAAGAGCGTGCAAGTGCCTGTGGTATTAGAATACCCCAGAGGTTGGGTGAATGAGTTTACACTTTTTGAATTGGACAAGCGGAGATAATGAAACAACTAACACGCTGTATGTGGTCCACACTACCTATAAAACTTATTCCTTGCCCTTTTAGGTCAGTGTACTGATTTTTGCAAAAAGTCATCAAATTGTGTAGGCAGTTAGGCACATGTTTTCTTTGTGCATATATAGGCCACCATTGCTGTAGTCCATTGGGTGCCTTGCTTGTCTGTCTCAGCACACAGTTGGCTTTGTGCTGCATCACTCCTGATTGTGTTTGTAAGGAAGAAGGAGAGCATCTCTGCTCCTTAGATACTTGCTGATGAGTTGCAGAATCACCATATCTACTAGGGTCTAGTTGAAAGTACAGTCTTGTAAACATGCAGTAATCTTTGTTAGGCATCACAGTGAACTTGACTGATGGAGACATTCCACCAGCAGTGCTTGGCACATGCTGATTTACAGTGGCCTTAGAGCCTACAGTAGTGCCTCTCTCTGAAAGCATAGGAACTGGTAGTTTCACACCCATAGTCCTCATTCTTCTTCTGTATATAAGATATGTGCATATAAGATATGTGCAGGTTTACCTTCTCAAGTTTGGTCGATATCTGTGAATACAAGTGGCTGATCTTTGCGTGTTTGAAACCTGAGTCCAGGCCACACATTTTTGACATGGCCAGTGTGCCAACGGCACCTCGTCTGTGCACCAGCAGCTTTAGGCAAGACAAGTTCAGGGCCCTCTTGGTCAGGCCTGAAACTTGGTCAAGCCTGCAAGCAGCTCCTCATCTGAGGAGTCATTCTTGGTACCTTGCCTTTCCTTTTCCCTCCTGCCTATGCCTCTGGCCCCCTTCTGGGTGGCGTCTTCTCTGGGACATCCCCCGCAAGTGCTTCTCTGAATGCATACATGCCACATGAGAAGAATTTCCCTCATTGCTAGATTCTCACAGTGTTTAGTGGGCTGTGTCTGAATGCCCTTCAGTAATCACCTTTTTCCCACTCCAGTTGGTACCATGATGTACATCTTGTGTTGTGTTGTAGTTAAGAACTGTATGTAGTGTTTGGAAGCATTTATGGTAAAGATACTATACAAATAAGATTGGCATAATTTTGTATATTTATACCACAGGTAGGGATTATTGCTAGAGCCACTGTATCTTAGGGTAATTAATTTCACTAGTGGCTTCTGCATTCTTAGTTGTTCTAGGAGACTGTATTAGTGACTGATTTCAAATATATAGAGTACATATTTATACACACCATTGTGGAATTTATTTTACTGTGTAAATAGTGATATTTTCCTGTTCAAATGCTTCTATACAAAGTATTTATTTTAACAAAATTAGTTAACTGTCAAAAGGGCTTTCCAAAAACTTCTTGCCGTCTTAGAAAAACATTTTCTAAGACATGTTCTCCCAACTCTCATGCTCAGCCATCAACCCCCTAAACATCACAGTAATGGCAGGAGGCTGTAACCTTGAACCCCTTCCTGTATTTGGGTAGACACAACATAGATTGGGAACCTTAATGCTGCTCCCACTGATGCTCCATTCCAGATCAGAGTGGGACTTGAAGGACTATAACTTTGCTCAGCCCAGCATCGGGGCTTCCCCCAACAGCCCAACTCACACATGCACCGTTAGTACGTTCCCCATGCCCATGCAATGAGAAGAAATGACTGTGATTGCCAGTATGAGCTTCTAGTCTGACTCTCAGAATTTATGAGTCACCCTTTCACACATCCATAGGAGACACAGATCACCTTCTGCATATTGACAACACTTGAGAACACTTTGACTTTCCTCCTCACCCTTTCCCATCAGGCATCTGTGCAGATGTGGCCCTGTCCCACCCATCTGTAACCCATGGTTCTAAAATGTATTCAGCTTTACTTCTCAGGAGTCCTGGTCTGCAATTCAGAGCACCCTAGATGTCATGGAACCAATGCTTCATGGTTATGCATGGCCCTTTTCCCTGTGCCTCATCCATGGGCACCCTGTCTGTCACCAGGCCACCGTGCCAGGATGGCTGGATTGACTTGCAGCTCCAGGACTTTAGGGTGCTTGGAGACCAGATATGTAGGGATTACCGTCATCCATTTGAACTGTAGTTTGTGTATTTCCTATAGCCTTCCTTTGTCTTTTCTAAACAAGGAAGGCCCTTGAACAGCAATGCTGGAGAATGTTTTTCTAAGATGCTGTTTGTAAGCAAGTCTGATTTTGAGATGAAATGTGAATGAGTAGCTAGGTGCCAGGAAATTTAACACTGAACTAGACAGTCAAAACTTTTTAACTTTTGCAGAAAGTAGATTCTGTTCTCATCTAAATGTTCACAAGATGTAATGCTGTAAATAGTTTTCTAAGAATATTTATTACTCGTGCTGTATACAGACTCATGTTCTGAGTGTTGTTGGTTTGCATTGTATTGTAGAAGAATATATTTTGAGTAGTGAACTTCTTTCGTAACACAGTTCATTCATGGAGAAAGAAATGAAACCAGCAGGTTGAGAGCTATGTGGGACATTTCATCTGTAATGGACCATCCAATCCAAGCTTTAACTGCCCCTATTCTCATCTGGTTGTGTTATATATTATATATAGATATATATAGATATATTCAGATGTACAGTAAATTGGTCAGTGCCTGGGTCTGCAGAGCAGATTTCCAGGTGTTCTTTCTGATGTGTTTCCATAGCAATATGACCCTAGGTGCTGACCAGTCCTGTTGTCTCAGAGGATCGGGTTGGGGGACAGCTCTTGCGAAGCCTCTTGCCTTTCCTAAGAGGCTGCTTTACTTGAATTGTTGCTTCTGTTTCTTCTGCATGCTCCCATGTCACAAAACTATAGCAGTGTGTGGGAACTCTCCCAGCACCAGACACATCAAAAGTGGACACACCAATCAAAAGGTTAGTGATTTCCCAGGAACTTGTAGTTTGCAGAACAGATGAGACAAAGCTCATTTGGCCATAGAATAAATGTAAGGAATTTCTACTCGAGAAACATATGTGGCCTATTTTATTTCCCCCTGCTCTGTCTGACTTACCTTTAGAAACCAGCCTATGTCCTGCCTTCTGCCTCTATGCCTCAGCTCGGGATGTCCGTGGTTCCTAGAGTCTAGTTAGGCTCTTAGTGTGTCCGACTCTGTTGAGCAGCCTTTCCTTGTGACCGTCCTAAACTTACTGAAACAGATATCCACACCCAGATAACCACTGTTAAAAATGATGTAGCTTTTTAGGCTTTTGGAATATGTCTCTCTCTTTTTTAATTTTTTTATATTTCTGATGGTGTTTGGGATTCACTAGTGTTTTTTAAACTGAAGTGGGTGCATTAAGGTAAACTTTCCACTGCTGCGCCCAAAAGCGTGCAGAGGAGAGAACTCGCCCTGCATTGTGTTGTTGGGGAGGTGACTACTTATGGTAGGGGGGAGGGGAGGGTCTTGTAGATGATACACGAAGGTGAGATAGAAATTTTGGCTGGAGCTTTCCTAAGTCTTTGGTATTTTGTAATGAAAATCCCCACATTAGCCTCACTTAATCTCAACGTAAGCCTGCTGTTTACCCTCAGGGAACAAGTGGTTTTCAAAATTGAGCTCCTCCAAGGTCCAGGACCAGTGCCTGTGTATGCTGGTCATCTTTGTGATCTCATGGCATTAGTTTCTCATATGCATTACAACATAAGACATTCAACCCCACCCTGTATGAAAAGCACAGCCCAGTGCCCTAATTTAGGCTAGTGTCCATGCCTTTGAGGGGCCTGGGGATCCTAGGAGGCCCATGCAATTTAACTGAAGCTCAGGTGTGCATTGGATTTTGCTTCTATTAAGCCACAACCCTTCAGAATGAGTTTAGGGCAGGGGCTGCGGATCCAGCTCTGTTTCAGGGAGCTGAGTCTCCACCATTCCTCAAGTTTTTACTGGTCCCTCCTGGTGTTGTTGCCGAGGTCAATCTTGTAGGTGTTTGGATGTGCTCCTTTCTGCTGTCTTGTGAGTCTTAGCCAGTGCTCCAGATGCCCAAGAGTGGGGCCTACGGAGGGTTGAGCCCTCCCTGACCCCAGCACCTTCCAAACTAGTGAAGTAAGAAGAGTCTGCAGATGCCACCTGGCAGAGCAGCACGCACATCTTGGGCCTGGATTCCACTGTTAGTGAGTGTAGGAAAATACTGTGTCTTTAACAGATGAAAATTCAATGTATGCTGTGAATTTGTTGGTTTGAAACATTGAAAATTTTTCATTAGACAATGTTTACATACCTCACCTGAAGAACCTTTGAGAGTGTATATATGAAATTTAAAAATATATTAAGTTGCTTTAAAACAGTATGTATAGCTATAAAAGTTGAAGTTATTTTAACTTTGAGTATGTACCAAGTCTCTTAAATATTTGAAATCTTGTAGACTTTTTGTGCTTCTGTGTTTTGCTTTTCCTGTTGGACCACATAGATAACTGTGTTCTTGTTATTGATAAAGGGGCCCACACTGACGTTGAAGTGAAAGGATTTCCTGTGGTGGTTTTGAGGGAATGGGGTGTAGAGCTAGAGAACAGCGTGTGGGAGGGATCACTCTAACATCGACATCTATTCTGTGAGCTTTTTCCAAGCGCTTATTTTATTGCAGCGTATTAAACTTCTTTGATATTAAAGTGTGTTGTGTAATCACTGGAGAGAACAGAATACAGCACAGACTCCTGCCCCACTGGTACATGGCTGGAAGCAAACTGTGTAAGCTGTGGGACTGGGCATAAAGAAACATTGTATGCACTACCCTAAACCATCAGTCATGCTGTAGTTATGCCTGACTTCAGGGGAAAAAAAGTGAAAACAATGTGGGATCCTAGGTGACAGGACACGGAGGGAACAGGCCAGCCAGTGCTGTCCAGTCCTGTGACCCCTATTGGAATATGGCAGAACACAAACTTTGCCTTTGCCAGAGTTTCTGCTGTGATCTGCTTCGTTGGATCCTTTTGTCTGCTGGAAGTGGGTCTATTCAAGGTCACGTCACCACCGAACCAGTCCATCCCACAGCTACCCTCAGTCACTGTGTGAACCAGTCCATCTCACAGCTACCCTCAGTCATGGTGTGAACCAGTCCATCCCACAGCTACACTCAGTCATGGTGTGAGCCAGTCCATCCCACAGCTAGCCTCGGTGGATACACGGAGTTGACTGTCTAGCAGCCCCTGGTTTTGCTTTAACACAGAAGCTGCAAATTTTCAACCCACAGATGTGTTTATTTAGCCCAGGGGTTTTTAAAAAGGAAGTTTAAAAATGTAAGTTTTTCATTTCAAATATTGGTGTTTCTAGTTTTGTGGGGTTTGGTTGTTTTGTTTGTTTGGGGGTGGGTGTTGTTTGCTTAGTTTTAACCTAGCAAATTTAGCCATGATAAGAACCACCTGGTACAAGTAGACTGGAAAAATGCTCCTCAGGGTCCACAGTCTCTGGCTGTGAGTTTCCATTTGCCCCTGTTGGTACCCGCCTTAATAGAAGTGGTCAAAGAAATTGGTCGGCCAAGGAGCACTGCCTGCTTGGTTTACCTTCTTCCCAGACAGGCAAGCCTTTCACCCTACTTAGTTTCACTTTCCCTTCTCTACCCAGCTCTCTATTATTCCATCTCCAAATCCCTCGCCGTTGGGACAGCACCAAGGTTATCTCTGAACTTTCACGATGCTCATGTTCTCTTAGATTGGGGCTTTATAATGACTACATTCTCGGTGTGAGTCAGTTCATAGCCCTGGCATCAACAGAGGACTTGGAAGGCCTTTTAGCTTGGAGGACCTGTCTAGGGGACCCAGCCTCCCAGACGCACAGATCCTTATCTCCCCTACCGAGTGAAGGGTTTCTGGTGTGATGTTTGTTTCCTCCTTACTCCACTGGCCTTCTAGGATGTCTGGGAATATATGCTACTTTCTAATCTGTTGCCTGGATGCTCCAAGCCCCTAAGAATCTGGTAAAATGTGTGAGTGACTCTGTAGACAAATGCTGAAAACATTAGCATCACTGTAAACACTTGGTGGGAGATGAGAGTAAGCAGGCTCCCCAGATTGTCACGCACCCCTTCCTCCAGGAAGAACAGGCTTTGCCACATCAGGTTTAGACTGCCTGCCCGTCGTGACCGGCCAGTGTGCTAGCCCATCATAGCCTTGTTGCCCTGGTAGCTGCAGACTCATTTTGGCGAAGAAAGAGACCCGGCAGGCAGAAAGTCAGTGGATCAATGTCATGTTCACATGGAAGACAATGGACAACACTGACATATTCTAAAACAGTACTTCTGGGGGAAGGACAGGCACAGCTCCTGCAGGGACTGTTTTAAGCCAGTTTCTAAGAGTTGACCCAAACAAGACTCCAGGAAACCCCAAACAAAAGGTCACAACCACATAACATCTGAAAATCAAAAAACACTGGAGGTTGACTTTAACATATAAAAATACTATAACAAAATGAAATACAAATATATATTAGAATCTGTAAGTATTCTGTATAAAGAGATACTTTCATGGTTAGGCTAACAGCAGGCAAAGGGGAAACAGCTGGTTTTTTCCATTTCTTAACATTGTCACAGGGCCTTGAGTAGTGTTGCCCAAGTACCAAGTCCTAGAGGCCTTGCCCTGCTGGGTCTCTTCTGTGTCTTCTGTACATGTCTAATAGAAAAAGCCAGTGTTGACCACTAAGCTAACTGAAGGTCTTTGCTTTGCCAAAGGGGAACACAATGTGGAGATGATTTCTCAAAGGGCTGGTCTCATAGTTGCCTTCTTTCTTACCCAATTTTACAAGCCCAATTGTGAACAGGATGATAGACCAGGCCCTTGGCTGGCCAGGAAGTGACTGAGTCAAAGGTTAAGTTGAGCGTGGGGCTCATGACTCGCTCACCCTTGTTATCCTTACTTTGCCATGAGTCTTGATCCTCAGATTCAGTAGAAGACTGTTTCAAGAGGGCGGGGTGGTGGGGGGAGCTTAATGTTCCCAAGGATCTCTGGGAACCATTGTGTTAGCCTCTCACATGCCATCCCAAGGCCTTGGGGAAAGGTGCCACCTGACTGCAGGTGTTTGACCTTCGGCAGTGTGAGCAAACCTGCCGGTCCATGCCAGCCCAGGAATTGGCTTTTCCAGTGATGGCTGGGGACGGTAACTTCATAGGGCAGAGGAAGCCAGAACGTCTCTATTTCTAGAAAGGGACATGATGCTACATGCCTAAGCTTTTCTTTTATGTACAACCTGGTGTAGCTGCTTGTCAGGGTCCCACAGTGGCCTGAAAGCTTGGAGTAAGAGAAAGACACTGCAGAGTTGGGTAAAGCCTCTTAGAGGCCGCGGCCTCCGCCCTCTTGGGGATTTGCTGGTCTGCATTGTGGCCTTGTTCAGGGCCTTAAGAAAATGGAGCCTGTCCCCCCACCCCAGCATAGGGTGTACCCAGTCATGAGGACATTGACCTGTTGGGCAGGGCAGGGCTCTTTACATCCAGAGTCTCACTGGTCTCAGAGCTATTATGATAGGAGGTGCCAAGTCCTAAAGTCACAGGAGGTTTGTGTCCTCAACAGCACTGAAGGCTCCTCTTGGTGTCCACATGGGCCAGGACACAGGTATAAGGTCTTTCCATATGCTTTACCTACACTTCTAGATGGAAGCAGCCAAGAGAGGGACATGCTCACACCTCTGGCCCATGGAGATGCACCCCTTCCTCTTCCCCCTCCCCCCACCACAGTCCAGGGCTGCACCCTTTCAGGGAGAAGTGAGACCTCATATAACCCTTTGTCCCTTCAGCAGCCCCCTGCTAGGCTCAGACCTCATCTTTCTACATTTCACTCTGCATGAAAGAGAATCCTTGGTGTCAGCCCACCATGTATCTGGTGACTTCACACAGCTGCAGCTTGGGCTGCTCTGGGAACTCCGTGGTGCTTAGGAATTAGTCCACATCAAGGCTGCATACCCTCACCCACTCCACATTGGGTACATAAATACCTGCTAATGAAGTTAATGGAACTGAATTTTCTAACTCCTCAGGCCTCCTTCCTGAGACCAGAAAGGCAGTATCTACTTGGTTCCTGTCTACCTCCCTGCTTCACAGCCGCAGGCCTAAGGCCTGGAATGGGCAGAAGTCTGCTCTGAGCTACAGGGCAGAGATTCTTTCAGTATCTGGGTCATCTGACTTCCTCCTGTTGCACATGGCCTCTGTACAAGACTTCCAATGGAGAAGCCCCTGGCCTCACCCAGCTGCTCCTCACACCCAATCCTTCCTCTGCTAGAGGTACCAGCAGCTTTTGGCTAGGGAAACCTAGGCCCAATGCCCCTTTTGTAGCCAGTGGTGTCTGTTCTGCTGGAGCCAAGCACTAACTTGCCCTCTTTGGTGGGATCTATCACCCCAAGCATAAGAACCCCTTCATAGAAGCTTCCATGGTCATCCTGTACTTCATGATTCAGAGCCTGGTCCTACTCAAACCCAACCCTACCCCTTCCTCTTTCCCAAGCTGTGGAGGCAATGGGCCATGTGACTCAAGGAAGAAGGGTCAGTTACTTCTGCATGACAGGAGCTCTTCTGGAGAGTGGCT
>LOEQ01002463.1:406946-419615 GCA_001685075.1 Bramus lutescens
CTCTTCTGGCCTGCAGGCATACAAGCAGACAGAATACTGTATACATAATAAATATATAAATAAATATTTTTTTAAAAATTGTTTATTTTTATTTTATGTGCATTGGTGTTATGCCTGCAGGTATGGCCATGTGATGGAGCTGCATCAGCTAGAATGGAGTTACAGACAGTTGTGAGCTGCCATGTGGGTACTGGGAATCGAACCCAGGTCCTCTGGCTCTTAACCTCTAAGCCATCTCTCCTGTCCCAACTTAAGTTTTTTTAAGGACATATTCCAGTGTTGCTAATGGGAGTGCAGAATAGTATAACTCCAATTCCAGGTGCAATTGCTTTGTGACATTTTCTCCTACAGACACCTGTGTGACAGACTGCTGCTATGGTCTCAAAGTCCCTTCCAAATGCATGCTGAGACTGCATTTCATTGGTCTGGTGATGGAAGATGGCCCTTTAAAACAGTTAACAGTCAGGAGGACACTGTCATTCCCCCAGAACTGGGCCAGCTATCATAGGAGTGGATGCGGGCTACAAAGGATCTGTCTGGCCTCAGTGCTACCCTGTCATGTGAGTGTTTGCTTATGTTTCTACCATGTCATTACTGTGCTCCTGCACTTTCAGGCTGCAGAAACAGGACCAGAATAAACTTTTCACGTCATCTTTTGTCCAGTCTGTAGCTGCAGAAAATGAACCAGGACCTGGAAACTGCCACTGTTCACCGGCCTGTAACTGGTTAAATAAACCATGCTATGCTCACAGTATGCCACTGTCCTCCACAGAGGGACACAGGTGGCACTGTTACCAAGCTCGTGGGCATGTGGCCTTCCAGCCCTTTCCCACATGGATGCATACGGTTCCTATCTGCTGTGTGTCACATCCGAACAGCATGTTTCTTGTCACTAGCCAGCGGGTCTTGGAAACCTTCCAGGTCGGCATATAGGAATCCACTTCATTTTGCCAAAGTGCTTTGGGAAGAATAGGTACCCTGTGGTTTAATGAGCAGTTTCCCTATTGCTGGGCTTTCTGGCAGTTAAGAAGACTGTGAACATTCTTTTGCACATGGCTTCGTGAGGAGTGAGCTTTCCTCTAGAACAGATGCCTCTGAAATCCAGCTGATAAAAGTGGATGTCAAATGATGGAGCTGCCCCCCAGCAGGCCGTATCAGCTTCCATGGACCATGCCTGTGCCCTCACATCTGCACCCACCTGAATACTGCCTGCTTCCCAGCCCTGTACCAACCCTATGGCAAGCTCCGAGTCTTTCCCCACACCCAGTGAGAGGCATAAAGACAGGATGGGAATGGAATGGAATGGCCAGAGTTCTTCCTTTCAGTAAACAGAGATCAGCACCTGAAACTCATCCTAATCAACCAATTCTTAAACCTCAAGGTTGTGTGAGGTTAACGAGAAGGGGCACATTCATCAGGCCACTGGATACCCAGGCACTTCCCACCTGTTCTGGCCTGCAGAGGAAGTGACCCCCCCACCAAGATAGGTACAGCCTGATTGATAGAAGCGGCTGTGGCTCTGAACAGGAATCTCCCAGAATAGCACAGCTGATGCCATGCAATCTTATAAAACAAGCTGAGCAAGACTTGGACTCCAGCTTACCACAGCTGCTCCCTGCCCGTGACCTTGGGCTGTTCCAGTAACATCTCTGGGGCTCACTTTATGATTCAATAAAGAGCCTGCGATCAAGAGGGGAAGAGAGACAAGCACGAATAACCTAGAATGGGTGCCGAGGGATTCACGCAGCTCAGGAAGGAGGGCAGGTGCAACCTTGATGTGTATTTAATTTTCTATCCTTGTGTGCTGACAGCATCCATCCTGACTAATGGGATGAGCAAGACACCATTCTCTTCCCCCATCAGCACTAGAGCCTCTCAGACACAGAGGAAGGTCGGAGGCAGACTCCAAAGATTACATACAGGAAGACAGATATTTTGGTATATTTAAAATACTTATTTTTAAAGGAAATAAATATAAAAATATACTTACTTTGAAACATTATTTTAAAATATTATTTTCAAATTATCAAGAAGTAGCATAATTACAACATTTAATAACTTAGTATAGAATTTATAGTGAGCTACAGGAGTATAGGCCAGTCATGAAGAGGATGGTTAGAGAAAAATCCCTCAAAGACTTGGAGGTCGCCCTGAGTGTGGGGGCCCTTGACGTGACCGAGAGCTTCACAAATCACCATCCTGGCACAGATGTCCACCACCAACATCAGTAACACCGCACCTCAGATGTAAATGTCCCTTCCCTTTCCATTACTGAAAACTGCAGGGCTACCGCCTCCTAAAAGACACTCAAAACCATCTGGGCTTGTCCCACACATGTGGCTACTTGTTCCTGTCCTGGACAGACATCAGCACCTCGGCTTGCCCACAGCTGGGTTTTCCCAACTGAGGACCACTGGCCCTCGTTATCACGGCTCCCTTTCTCCTGAGGACCAGTTTGCCCGGTGGAAGCCGATGGAAATGACAACTTACACTCTTTTTTTGGTTATTTGAGACAGGGTTTCTCTGTGTAGCCCCAGTTATCCTGGAACTCTCTCTGTAGACCAGGCTAGCCTCAAACTCAGAGATCCATCTGCCTCTGCCTGAGTGCTGAGATTAAAGGTGTGTGCCTCCACACCCCAGCACAATTTACACATTTCAATCAAAAGCTTTTTTGTAAAAAAGGTTCAGGAGACTGACACATCGGAAGATCACGAATTTCAGGTCAGTTGGGCTATGTAGTGTGATTCTGTCTCAAAATAATAACTAATTAGTTAAAATTTTTAAAAATTAAAGACAACTGAGGACCCAGCCAGATGTGGAGAACAGGTAGAGCTAAGGAGGACAGGTGGGTAGAGCAGCAGCCAGGCGCCCCTGGATCCCAAAGGACTGTGGGTTGGGAACACACCCCACTGAGATTATAAATAGCTCCATGTTGTTGGTCTTTGGTGTAACTTGGGCACGCTGAAACCGAAGCTGTCTCCTCTGCTCATGCCAAGCTGTGCCAGCTCCTATTAATGGAGCCTAGCCCGAGACAGCCCCTCCTGGTCTGAAGCCAGAAGAATTCTCAAACTGTAAACCCTTCCACCTGAACCCCCATCCCCTGCCCACTCATGGGTTTATGCATGTGCTGTCTTCATCCCCCCTGGTCCCAGAGGCTGCAAAAGTGGTTCCTTGAGGACAGGAGCTACTGACTCCAGAGCTGGACCAGACGTTAGCTAACACCAAAGACACTAGCTGGGTCAGTCAGTAGGAACAGAGTGAAGCCCGCCAAACACAAATGCCCACAAATCCTCAGTGCAGAGGAATGCAGGAAGAAAAGAATCATCCATCCTAAAATAGAATGAACTTCATTTTAGTAGATCCCCTTCCAGTCTGTCTGCTTTCCTTCCTCCTTTCACTGAGACAAGGACCCACTAGGTACTCCAGGCTGGCCTAGAACTTGCAATCTCCCCCATGCTGGGATTACAGGTGTACGCTACTATGCATGGCACCACCAGGCCTTATGTTCATATTTGTATCACATTAATTATTCTGCATGCCATCAAATAATAAATTACAGTGCCCTAATTGTCATTAACTACTTACTTTTTGGTCATATGGGCATGGCATGATGTAATTAATCATTTATACCGAATTTTCACACCTACTTCCCAATGAACATTGAAATTTGGCTTTCTAGCCTATAGCAGAGTAAAGGCAGCAAATTTCAGGGTTCTAACAGTGAAGGGCAACACTGAGGAATGTAGCCATGAGCTCTGACAGGGGCATGCAACCTTTTGGCATTGGGCTGCAGGTTAGACACACCTGAGCTGGTACGTGTCTGCTGATGGATAAATGGTAAATGCTATAGTTTGAATCTTAAATATCCTCTCAAAACCCATGTGTTAAACTCTTAGACTCCAGCCTTTGGCACTGCTGACAGTTAGTAGGACCTTTAAGCAGTGGGATTTGATGGAAGGCTTTAGATCATTGAGGATATGCCTTTCAAGGGAATATCAGGACCCTGGCCTCTCCTCTTCCTTTCTTCCCAACTGTTACGAAGTCAACAACTTCCTCAGTCACACGTTCCCATCATGATGTGCAACCTTACCACAGATCCCAAAGCATCATAGTTCACCAAGTAAGGACTGAAGCCTCTGAACTTGCAAGGTAAAACAAATGTTTCTTCTCTTGAAATTGATCATCTGAGTGTTTCAGAATATTTGTTTAACTAGGTAAAAGATGTGTTGCATTTGTTTAACTATGTAAAGATGTGTTGCTCTTTTACCTTGCCTGCCTAAGGCACCTGATTGGTCTAATAAAAAGCTGAATGGCCAATAGCGAAGGAGGAGGTATTGGCAGGACTTCCGTGCAAGGAGAGTAGGTAGAAGGAGGACTTTAGACTGGGGATAGAGAGAAAGAAAAAGAGATGCCAAGGAGATGCCAGGGGCCAGACAGACAGACAGACATGGAGGAAGCAGGGAAGTAGGACATACAGAATGGAAGGAAGGTAAAAAGCCCTGAGGCAAAATGTAGATTAATAGAAACAGGTTAAATTAAGTTAAAAGAGCTAGTGGGACAAGCCTAAGCTAAGGCCAAGCATTCATAATTAAAAATAAGTTTTTGTGTCTTTATTTGGGAGCTGGTTGGCGACCCAAAGAAAATTCTAACTATATCTGTGATATTTTACTATGATAACAGAAAACAGTCTAATATTAGTGGATGGATAGCTAGCGGATGATCTTAACTGATTGATATCTTATGTAATGTATCTGGCTTCAGGTTTGAAATCACTGTTTTCCCAAAGACAACTATAGAATCAAACTTGGTTTTTACAGCTTTGGGTTTGTTTGTTTAGAACATATGCTGTCTGAAGCTGGAAGAGAAAGTGAGGAATAGCCTTGAATTTATTGGCACAGGAAAAGACTTTGAAAACAGAATATCATTAGCCCAGACACTAAGACCAACAATTAATAAATGAGACCTAATGAAACTGAAAAGCTTCTATAAGGCAAAGGACACTGTCATTCAAACAAAGCAGCAGCCTATGTAATGGGAAAAACTTTTTACCAACTACACATCCAGTAGAAGGCTAATATCCAAAATATATAAAACAGAATTTTCAGTAAAGGAAACTCAGATGGCTGAGAAACACTTAAATGCTAAACATCCTTAGTCATCAGGGAAATGCAAATCAAAACACCTTTGCGATTCCATCTTACACCTGTCAGAATGACTAAGATCAATGAAAACAAGTGACAGCTCATGCAGGCAAGGGTGTGGAGTAAGGGAGTAAGGGAAACGCTCCTCCACTGCTGGTGGGAGTGTAAATTTACACAGCCACTATGGAAATCGATATGGCAGTTCCTCAAGAAGATGGGAATCAATCTACTTCAAGATCCAACTATACCCAAAGGATGCTTCATCCTATCACAGAGACACTTGCTCAACCATGTTCATTGCTGCTCTACTCAAAACAGCCAGAAACTGGAAACAACCTAGGTGTCCCTCAACAGAAGAATGGGTAAACAAAACATGGTACATTTACACAATGACACGCTACTCAACCGTTTAAAGCACGGGATCATGAAATCTGTAGGTAAATGGATGGAACTAGAAAGAAAAAAATCATTGTGAATGAGATAACCCAGACCCCAGAAAGACAAATATGGTATGTATCCTCTTATAAGAGGATATTAGCTGTTGAGTTGATGATAATCAAGCTACAATCCATAGATCTGCCCACAGAGGTTAGTTATCAAGTAAGCTATGTGTGGGGGTGGGCAAGATAGATCTCCCTAGGAAACAGAAGTAGAATAGATAGATAGCTGAGGATGGAGGAGAGAGACTGGAATGGGAGATTCGAGTTGGGGTGAGGAGAAAAAAAAGGACAAGGGAGGGAATTTGGGGAGAGACAGTTAAAATTAAGAGCCGTTTGAGGGATCATAAGGAAACCTAATATAGTATAAACTCCTTAAAATATATACCTATGTGAATGTGCTACCTATTTTATGATCACTCTGACTTTGCAGATTAAAATATGGGAAAGATGATTCTTAGAACCGGGGACGTCTAAGATGGCTGACTGAACTTCAAGAGCAACACTGCCGACACCAAGGCTTGCTGATCTAAGGATGCCTGCCTACTCAGGCCCTGGGTGTGGAGGGGATTCAGAGAAGAGCCAAAGCCTTCCAGATGCAGTCCATGTGGCCACAGTCTACAGGCACACCACAGCCAAGGGTACCCAGAAAAATTCCAGGAAGGTGTCTTTTCTGCACTGTCCCAACCTCTAGGGTGAGGACAATTCTGCCTCAGCCCTGGGCTTACCTATCTCCTCCTTGCCTTATATATAATACATACATAAACAGCTGGTCATTTGTGTCATAGTCAGTGCACAAATCAGAAATGCTGACTGTATTCCCAGCCCCAGGCAACCATCTCCACTACTCACTTCCAAAGCATTTGCATCACCCTGAACAGAAACTCTGTGCTCTGGGATATTAAGCCCCATTTTGTTTGTTAGTTTATTTATTTATTTATTTGTGTGTGTGTGTGCATATGTGCACATGTGAGGCCAGATGACCGGTGTTGTTTCTCAGGTCTCACACACTTTTTCTTTGAGGCAGGGTTTCTCACTGGCCTGAAATTCACTAAGTAGGTAAGGTCGGCCAGCTAGTCAGTGAGCCCCTAGGGATCTGCTTGTCTCTCCCTCACAGCTCTAGGATTAGTACATGTTACCATCCCCAACTTTTTACATGGGTTCTGGGGGTCAAGTCGAGGTCCTCATACTTGTACGGCAAGCGCTTTACTGACTGAGCCATCTCCCCAGTCCTCGCCTACTGCCTTTAAAGAATCATCACGGCACTGCCGGCTGTAGAGCTTGGGAAGTAACTCACGCCATTCTACTTCATTGGGAAATAGATCTCAGGATCTCATGCCCATGTGTGAAGCAGGGACTGTGTTATGGGATAGTCTAAGAGCATGGGCACTGGGGCAGGAGCTGCCACCCCACCAGCTGTGCAGCTGGGCACACATCTTCCTTTCTCTAGCTCTTGTTCCTTTTGTGTAAAATGAGGAAACACTACCCCTGTTGTGGGATCGTTATGAGGGGGTCACACCAGCAGGGGACAGGTCTAACAATCAACAAATGTTTGCTCCCACCTGCTAATGGCCTGTTCTCCTACACTGAGTATGTAAGAGGCCAGAAGGCGACTGTGGAATGTTCCCCAACTCAGGATAAAGGCAACATGTTCCGATGACCTGAGGGGCTGGGTCTCTCTCAGACTCTAAGTTCTGCTTAAATTCAAGGAGGCCCAGAGAACTGGGCTGGCATTACTCACAAGTGAGACAGAGACGTCACGTCTGCAAAGATGCCCTCTTGGAGGGTGGAGACATCATTGCCGTGCAAAGACCTGAGGAAAAAAGAGGCTGTGGGAGCCCAGGCCAGGGATAGGGCAGGATGCCTGGGTGAGGGGCTTCCTAGCCCTTGCTGAATGGACACACCATGCATGTTTGCTGGCAGGGAGACAGTCCCCAGCCCAGCAACCCTGACCTGGTAGCCCCAGGAAGGAAAAGGAGCCCTCAGAGTCCAGGAAGGCCATCCTGTGCCCCCATACTTTGGGGAGGCTCTGATTTTGCCATCTAAAGAACTCAAGTTGAGTTTAATCATGGAGATAAGTAAACACACAGGCACTCCCTCTTGGCCAGGGGATAGAGACAAAGTGGACTGTTTGTAAGGAGATTAACATAGGCAGCCACAAGTTAGGACTGCAGGAATGTCGCCTTGGTTCTGATGGGGTCAGGAGCCACCATAACAGACACAGCAGAACGTTTTGGGCCGAGTCACTTTGAGAACTTGTAGAAAAAGTTTGCTGATTTCTGGAAGCGAACCCCGTCAATCTGAACAAAAGTCTCTTGTGCAAACAAAGAACTCCTTTATCTTAGGCGCCCCTTCCCTGTCACACATGTGTACACAAACTAAACTTGGGATGACGGCCATCTCTTCTCTTGGATCATTTCCCACTTATAACTTGGCTTCTCTAAGGGGTTTAAACAAGAGTATTCTGGGCTCCCATAATTGGATAGAAAATTGTCCCTGCTGGGGCTCCAAACCTGGGAATATTTCTGCTCACTAGGGGTAAGGGATAGGACTTGGGTAATGGGGTAGGCTTCCTAGAAGAATGAATTGGGAGAGACTTACAGCAGGCGCAGGGAACGGAGCCCCTGAAAGGCCAGAGGAGGGATGCACTGGAGGGCATTGTAGCTGAGGATCCTGCAGAAGGAAGGAAGGAAGGAAGGAAGGAAGGAAGGAAGGAAGGAAGGAAGGAANTGCACTGGAGGGCATTGTAGCTGAGGATCCTGCAGAAGGAAGGAAGGAAGGAAGGAAGGAAGGAAGGAAGGAAGGAAGGAAGGAAGGAAGACGCTATGATGAACCAGAGATGAAGGACCATTCCCACCCCATCTTATAGGTGAGCAAGCTAAGGCTTTGAGGCCTCTCCCCACTTCAGGGTCATGTCATTAAGTTAGCAAACAGTATTTGTGCTAGGACTGTGTTTTTAGAGCCCACAGCTAACCTACTAACTCAAAAGATTCCAAATAAATGAACACACCAGGAGCAGACAGGCAGATTAGTGAGAGAAATGATTCTGTGGTAGACATGTGTACCGGATAGAATGCCATGGGGAGCTTCAGGGAAGGAACACCAATGTATGGAAGGATGTTGGAGTAATTGTGCTGAGTCATAGAAACCAAACTGGACGTGAATCTATTTAAATAAAATTCTCAACATACAGCCTAACGTGGGGCCTAGTTCTGGCTAGCCTCAAACTTGTGACCATCCTCCTGTCTCAGTACAGAAGTGTATCATCACTCCTGGCAATCAAATTCTATACTTTAATATGGGTTATTGTGAATATCAATTACATGTAAGTAGAATTATAAAAAAATTCAAGTGAGGTGAATGTCCACGACAAAGGAAAGAACACCATAGTCATTGTCTGCTGAGATCGCTTAGTCCTGAGTTTGTGAAACTAAGCGCTGTTCCCAGTTCCAGGCTGTGGGGCTGTCCTAGGTGCTGAGGGAAGGCTGTGGTCTCTCTGGTCTCTGCCTCCTCCACATTAACAGCATTCTCATCCTCCAAGGTGTAACAAGGTGTACACGTCATCAGACATTGTAAATGCCCCTGGAGCTCAGAACCTATGGCTGGAAACACCGCTCCTGGTGCAGGCGACCTTCACAGCCAGGCTTACAGAAGCCCTGCCACAGATTGTCATGAAGATGGGAAATGGGGATGAGCTGATCCATAGACACAAGTGGGGATCCAGACAGGTCCTTGCTGGCCTTTGCTCATTCTCCGGTTTTAACTTTCCTGGGTACTGGCCCTCAGGTTTGATCTAAGTAACACCTGGGGAAGGCCTCAGTTCATAGCATCTGACGTGGAACTCAAGGGGAGGGAAAAGAATGAGATGTGCTCTTAACCACCAGGTACATATATATAGGATGCTGGTCAATGCCTGTGACCAACAGCTTGTTATATTATGATAGCCTGCATAGGGTGTCTTAAGACACAGGCACATTCTCAAAGGGTCTGTTCTCACAGCAGCCCAAGCTGAACACAACCCTCACACCTACCAATAGTAGTGTGGATAAGGAAAGGGCAGTACAGGCTTATAGGGAACAAGACCTTGCCATGAACATGGTTAGAACCCCAGACAGCAACTGACCACAGGGATATGGGGAATGGTAATGCTAAGAATAAAAGGCTCTCCCATGTGAGGTTTAAACTGAGAAAAAATAAAGACCGATGTTTAGAAATTCATGTGCAGATAAAAATACTACAGAGAAAAATCAAATAATCAACCACTATCAATGAGGACAAGAGCTACCTTCGGATGGGGGGAAAAGGACCAGAAAGGGACTAAGGGGCTTTGGGATGCTAACATTGTTTTATTTTTGCTTAAGTGTCCAATATGTGTACTGGCTAGGGTTTTTTTGTGTGTTTGTTTATCACCTCGACACAAGCTAAGGTATCTGGAGGAAGCACCTCAGTGAAGATCATGCCTCCATCAGGTTGGCATGTAAGCAAGTCTGTGGAGCATTTTTTTGATCAGTGATTAATGTGGGGGGAACCCAGCAGACTATGAGTTAGTGCCACTCCTGGGCCAGTAGCCCTGAGAGATAAAGGGGTAGCTGAACGTGAGCTGGAGAAGCAAGGCAGTAGGCAGCTTTTCCCCATGGTCTCAGACTCAGTTCCTGCCTCCAGGCTCCTGCCTGCTCTGACTTCGCTCAGTGATGGAGTGTGACCTGACCTATAGGATGAAATAAACCTTGTCCTCCCCAAGTCACCTATGGTCACAGCAATAGAAAGCGAACCAGGACAATACATGTGCTAGCTTTATAAAAATGTGATAGATAAGATATTTTAAATGTACTTTCCCATTGTATTTCACAGTAAAAGTTGTTTTGTTTTTTAATTTGCTCATGGCCAAAATATCCAAGAAGTGACGGATGGGGTGTTATTTAGTCTGTNTGCACTGGAGGGCATTGTAGCTGAGGATCCTGCAGAAGGAAGGAAGGAAGGAAGACACTATGATGAACCAGAGATGAAGGATCATTCCCACCCCATCTTATAGGTGAGCAAGCTAAGGCTTTGAGGCCTCTCCCCACTTCAGGGTCATGTCATTAAGTTAGCAAACAGTATTTGTGCTAGGACTGTGTTTTTAGAGCCCACAGCTAACCTACTAACTCAAAAGATTCCAAATAAATGAACACACCAGGAGCAGACAGGCAGATTAGTGAGAGAAATGATTCTGTGGTAGACATGTGTACCGGATAGAATGCCATGGGGAGCTTCAGGGAAGGAACACCAATGTATGGAAGGATGTTGGAGTAATTGTGCTGAGTCATAGAAACCAAACTGGACGTGAATCTATTTAAATAAAATTCTCAACATACAGCCTAACGTGGGGCCTAGTTCTGGCTAGCCTCAAACTTGTGACCATCCTCCTGTCTCAGTACAGAAGTGTATCATCACTCCTGGCAATCAAATTCTATACTTTAATATGGGTTATTGTGAATATCAATTACATGTAAGTAGAATTATAAAAAAATTCAAGTGAGGTGAATGTCCACGACAAAGGAAAGAACACCATAGTCATTGTCTGCTGAGATCGCTTAGTCCTGAGTTTGTGAAACTAAGCGCTGTTCCCAGTTCCAGGCTGTGGGGCTGTCCTAGGTGCTGAGGGAAGGCTGTGGTCTCTCTGGTCTCTGCCTCCTCCACATTAACAGCATTCTCATCCTCCAAGGTGTAACAAGGTGTACACGTCATCAGACATTGTAAATGCCCCTGGAGCTCAGAACCTATGGCTGGAAACACCGCTCCTGGTGCAGGCGACCTTCACAGCCAGGCTTACAGAAGCCCTGCCACAGATTGTCATGAAGATGGGAAATGGGGATGAGCTGATCCATAGACACAAGTGGGGATCCAGACAGGTCCTTGCTGGCCTTTGCTCATTCTCCGGTTTTAACTTTCCTGGGTACTGGCCCTCAGGTTTGATCTAAGTAACACCTGGGGAAGGCCTCAGTTCATAGCATCTGACGTGGAACTCAAGGGGAGGGAAAAGAATGAGATGTGCTCTTAACCACCAGGTACATATATATAGGATGCTGGTCAATGCCTGTGACCAACAGCTTGTTATATTATGATAGCCTGCATAGGGTGTCTTAAGACACAGGCACATTCTCAAAGGGTCTGTTCTCACAGCAGCCCAAGCTGAACACAACCCTCACACCTACCAATAGTAGTGTGGATAAGGAAAGGGCAGTACAGGCTTATAGGGAACAAGACCTTGCCATGAACATGGTTAGAACCCCAGACAGCAACTGACCACAGGGATATGGGGAATGGTAATGCTAAGAATAAAAGGCTCTCCCATGTGAGGTTTAAACTGAGAAAAAATAAAGACCGATGTTTAGAAATTCATGTGCAGATAAAAATACTACAGAGAAAAATCAAATAATCAACCACTATCAATGAGGACAAGAGCTACCTTCGGATGGGGGGAAAAGGACCAGAAAGGGACTAAGGGGCTTTGGGATGCTAACATTGTTTTATTTTTGCTTAAGTGTCCAATATGTGTACTGGCTAGGGTTTTTTTGTGTGTTTGTTTATCACCTCGACACAAGCTAAGGTATCTGGAGGAAGCACCTCAGTGAAGATCATGCCTCCATCAGGTTGGCATGTAAGCAAGTCTGTGGAGCATTTTTTTGATCAGTGATTAATGTGGGGGGAACCCAGCAGACTATGAGTTAGTGCCACTCCTGGGCCAGTAGCCCTGAGAGATAAAGGGGTAGCTGAACGTGAGCTGGAGAAGCAAGGCAGTAGGCAGCTTTTCCCCATGGTCTCAGACTCAGTTCCTGCCTCCAGGCTCCTGCCTGCTCTGACTTCGCTCAGTGATGGAGTGTGACCTGACCTATAGGATGAAATAAACCTTGTCCTCCCCAAGTCACCTATGGTCACAGCAATAGAAAGCGAACCAGGACAATACATGTGCTAGCTTTATAAAAATGTGATAGATAAGATATTTTAAATGTACTTTCCCATTGTATTTCACAGTAAAAGTTGTTTTGTTTTTTAATTTGCTCATGGCCAAAATATCCAAGAAGTGACGGATGGGGTGTTATTTAGTCTGT
>LOEQ01002464.1:9137-22748 GCA_001685075.1 Bramus lutescens
ATCAGCATTTATTTAAAATATAATTGACAGAATACAGACCATTGTTCCACACCAACAGTGTATTCTTATGTTTTATTTGCAATAGACAGTGTACTTCCTGTATTTTATAAAGCAAGGTCTAGGAAACAGGACACTTCATGTCATCCTAACAGATACAGATATTGAAAGAAGAGTGTAAAGATATGGAAGTTACTAGTTTGTCATTTTTGAGAATTCTAAAATTAACACTTTGAAGCCCCTCTCTGTAAATGGTGAGTTCATGTGTAATTCCAATGAAGGAGGTCATGAGATTGTATACAGTGCATAGAATTGGGACACACATGACTACCTGAGGTGTTTCTGGTGGTGCTCACACATCCTGTGTGTTGCATTGTGGGATTGTACCTGCAGCCTTGAAATGCCCTGGCTCAGATTCAAGATGGTAGAATGCTATGAACTGCAATATTCTATTAATGCAGTTTCTGTTCTTTTAGGAACATAATAATTAATAATTACTAAAACAAGGTCCATAATACATTCCTATCACCACTTCTTGGCATGTAAACATCAAGTTAGTATATAACTAGTCTGTGCTGTGTGACAATGAGAATGCTCAATTGTATAAATTTGTTCTTTAAGTTGCTAACTGGAGTGTTTCACTCCTACTTTACAAGTCCTGGAATCTTCAAATTTCAAACCACTTAAAACTTTAGTCTCTAAAAATATCCATAGTCTCTTTCAATGTTCACAGCATCTCTAAAATATCTATAGAAACTCTAAGGTATCAATAGTCTTTCCAAAACACCAAAATCTCTCTAATACACCCAAAGTCTCTTTAAAACCTCAAATTTCTTTAAAATAGGATGGACACACACACTTACATATGTCATTTCATTTTGATAGAACTGTCTAATATATTATTTTGTAAGTAAATGTTTAATAGGAATCTCTTTATGTTAATAAGTATATATGCATATATATAAATTTTATTTATTTGTGTATATGGGTGTTTTAGCTGCATGTATGTCTGTGCATCATGAGCCTGCAGAGCCCTCAGAGGTCAGAAGACAGCATCAGATTCTCCTGGGACTGGAGTTACCCACAGCTGTGAGCAACTATATGAATTCCAGGGATGATGAAGCCAGGTTCTCTGTGTAAGATACCAGTGCTCTTAAGTGCTGAACATCATCACAGGTCCATTAAGGATCTATTTAAATGTAATATCATCACCGCAGCAAGATTAATAAGAGTTTCTTAATTTGTAACCAACCTTCAGTCTTTCAACACTTTATTTTATTCACATTAGAATATGAGAACAAATACTATAATTAAGTTAGGTTTTTATATTCTCCATTTTTAACTCCTTATGAGCTTTTGATGAAGAAGGCTCAAGAGGGACCTGTAACAAGTCAGTCTATGGTCATCGCTCTTGCTTACCCACCACAACTATATAGTTAAGATGCTGTTCCTGAAGACACCACACATCATCCATGGAATGTAGAGAACTAAATATTGAAACAAGGAAACTCATTTCTACGGATGAGCCTTCACTGCTCTGTAAAGTGCAGGGAGCTGAGGGAGAAAAGAAATGAAGGTCTTAGTAGTACTGGACCCGGAGCCCTGTCCATCTCTCCCTTCTATTTCTCACTCTCTGCCTAAGCTCTTCCTCCTGTTCACCTTTCACCTTCATCCCTAAGGTGAATTTTATGTTCTGTGTGTGATAGTCATTAATATTTGTACTATAAGTCATTCTGAAACTTACCACCTCCTTATACCATGTTTTAAATGAGTTTCCTAATTGGCTTATTTATAGAAATCTGTATTGCCAACTCCAGTTGCACTAATCTCATTGTTGATTTTCACACTTACTTCCACTTTTTGTTTTTCTGTCTTTTACTGTTTTTAGGTTTTCTTTCCCCTTTCCTTATTTTTTGTGGGTTACATGAGCAGTGTGATGTGTCTATGTTTAGGAAGCTGTGCTGTGCTTCAGTCATGTACCACTTTGAGTAAAATGCTGAAACACCACCTCTCTTTTCCACATGATCCTTTAGGATGTTTTGTTATCATTTTATAATGCTGTAAGCACATCTACAAACATATTCACAATAAAACTAGCTATTTAATAATCAAATGTGTTTTAAAATATTGTAACTAAATTATACCCCATTAACACTTGTTCATGTTATTACTTTACACAATGCTTCATTGTTAATATTGCTTCCCTTCCCGTTGTCATACTTGTCTTTCTGCTTAGGTAATCTCCTGTAGTCACTCCTGAAGGATATCAGCTAGTGACAAATTCTGGTTTTGCTTGTGTGGGAGTACCTTAGTTATTCTTGCTGAAGGATGTCCTCATTTGGTACAGCAGTCTGATCCTCTGTATTTGTCTGGTCATCATTTGTACGTTGACTTTCTCTTTCCTCTGGCTCCAAAGATTTCTTAAATCAACTTTCATTGAGAAAAATTCTCTTAGAGTTAGGGTGAGACTTTTCTTCCACTGATTGAAAGACAGTTCTGCTTTCCTTTTTCCTACATGTCTACTGTGTGTCTTTACGGACAGTCCTTGGTGGTGCTCTTACCTCTGGCTGTAATGCACACACCTGTGTCTTTGTTTCTGATCTAGGGCAGGTACATTCCCACCGCTCTCTTTATCCTTCCCTTGTTCATCACTATGTTCTGGCATTGGAATCTCCATTTTGTAGCTTCTTCCTATCTTCATAATGGTAATATAAACTCTGTCCTTTGCAGGTGGCCTCATTTAACAGTAGACAGGATCCCTGTGATTATTACTAATCAGAGTGAATTCATTATAGCATTTCAGGTTTTTGATATGATGGTTTTACATTTATTTTATGTTACTTATTACACGACAGAGAATCAAGTCATTAATCTTTCAAAAACCAAACATATCCTGTTACTGATTAATTGTATGCCTTCAGTGGCCGGAAAGATGGCTGAGCAGAAAAAGGAGCTTTTTACCAAGACTGATAACCTAAGTTTGATCCTGACACCCACATGTATGAGAAGAAAATCTATAGTGATATTTTACTTTTGTTTTAATAAATAAAACTTGCCTAAAGATCAGAAGGGCAAAGCTAAGCCACTAGAGGTCAGGCAGTGGTGGCACACACCACTAATCCCAGGTTTTGGGAGTCAGAGGTAGATGGATCTCAATGAGTTCAACACCACCCTGGGCTACACAAGATCAGTGCTGAAACAAATCCAGTTGGTGGTGGCTCACGCCTTAACCCCAGTACTAAGGAGTCACACCTTTAATGCCAGCGATAGAGGGAATATAAAGTGGGAGGAGAGAGAGGCTCAGGCTGCTTAGGCTGAGTCTGCCTAGTCTGCTTAGTCTGTGGTTGCCCAGCTTTGGTAGAGGGAAGACTTCTCTAGTGGCTTAGCTACTTTGTTTCCTGGTACTTGGATTGAGCCCCAATATCTGTCTCTGGGTTTTTACTATTCATACTACAAAAATCAGCTCTTTATGCTATCCTCTGACCTCCTTATACAAGTGCAGGTATTCTCTCTCTCTCTTACACACACACACACACACACACACACAGACGTTAAAAAGGCAAATTTTAAAAGTCAAAAATTGTACTTTCATTTTATTGTAATATACGTGCAGTTTAAAAGTGTATTTTATTCTGACTATGGCATGCATTATGGTCAACGGCAACTTGCTAAGGTATTATTAGATGGTATATCAACATAGAATAAGCAGCCTTACTCAGCACTGAGTGAAAGTGTACCTCTCCATGATACAGTATCTGTTACTGACACCAAAGTCATTACACCAGAGTTTATACAATATTGAATAAAACACTTAACTCTTTTTGCCAGAATTTATCCAGATTTTTGCATTTATCCATTACTTGGAGACATACTCTTTTGCATATCAGCTCCTTTTAACTGGTTTGTAGCCGCAATGTTGATTAGTAGCATTAGAGACCCCAGAACCAAAAGAAATACAGGTACCAATCTAGAATGAGTTTCTAGTCCCGGGCTTTCACCTATTCATTGCTAGGACAGAAACTGAGCCATGTGTCATAGCTGGTTTTATGCAGTGCTTGGAATAAAACCCAGGGCTTTGAGCATTCTAACCCAAAATTCTGCATACAGAGATACAGCCCTGGAACCTGGGTCTAACTTATTTTGGTGCTGTGAGTTCTAGAGTTGCAACATCACTTAGAAGACAACATTTTTCTTACTTTCCTTGTTGTCCCAGGGATCTCTTCACCCTGATGCTGGAAACCAATGTAATGACCTAGGGCAACAGTGGAAGGTGAGCATTCACAATCCCTGCTTCTGGGCATCATAACAAAACTACTGCTCAGGGACAGCACTCTCACTTGTCTGTCCTGCTAGAAGCCATTTTTAGGAAATCAGAATTTTACTTTTTAGTCCGCAAGTCAGCCGTTCCCATGATCTTTTTGTTCCCCCCTTCAGCTTTGCTTCACCTGCTCTGAACCACCTCCCAACATGCTATGCAGTGTCAGAGGTTACTTGCTGTATGTAAAACACCTATTGTTTCAACAATATGCTGCATTATTCTGCACCTGCTGTGTTTCAAGATGCATTTGTGTGAGAACTTACACGTCACAAAGGATGAAACAAGCCACCATTGCCGCACAAATGTTCGTGGTTTTCATTTATGTGAAAGCCATACTTTAAATTCGTATTTTTACTCATTCCAGCTGACAAATATTTTCATACAGAAACTTTAAGAATATAACTGACTTTAAAACAAATACTGGAGCCATTTCTTTTTGTATCTTTCAATGTATATTTTATTGAAAAATTATAAATTCTGTACATTACTGTGCACATATGGAATTCTCAATTCAAAAGTGAATAATCTGACTTTTATAAGCATAAATAAGCTTAAAAATGAAATATTTATTAAGTATAAATATTTTGTGTACCACATCTCCTAAGTGCATTTTATCTGAAAAGACTCAATAGTTTACTGAAAGGAAAAAAATTTTTTTCTGTGACATTTAGTTACTATTTTGCTGGAAATCTAAGTCAGCTCTGAAAAAAATCTGATGAATCCAATGTGAAGTAATTTAATTTCAAGATATAAATCTATTTCTGTTTTCCAGAACATACTACAATGATTATTGAATCTGATGCTAATGATTTACTTTCCTTCTAACTCCTCCTGTCTCCAAGAGATGATGGTCAGAATTACTTGTGGCCTGGGAAATTTGGATGACATGTATTGTTCTTCTGCTTTTATGGGTGTGGAGGCATTAAATGCTAAGGTATGAAACCACTATTTAAGAGAAATCCCTTTACTGTACAATCAGATAAAAACAATTCAGAGTTTCAGTGAGGGAGAAATAATTATGCTGAGCCATGGAAGACAAATGTTTTCACACAGAGGCAAACTAAAGCAAACAGGAAGCCCAAGAATGCCCTGACTGCTATAGATCTTTATTGTCATCTTCTCTTCCTTCCCAAAAGAGGAATCTTAATAAAAATAAAAGGCTACTATGACATGAAGAAAACCAAAGAATTGACAACAGTACTTCAAACAGCTAAGTGTTGAAATTATTTTTAGAGTTTTAAAATTCAATCTGCAATGTAATTTTTCTGTTTTCTGAGTTATATTACATGTAAGTTTCATATATAATTTTTATAGAAGAATATACCAGGCTGTGTTTGGGATGACCTGGCATGCCTCACACAGCTTGCATGCAGCTGGTTGTTACACAACCTCATGGTCTCTGGAACAAGGAGCCTGAGGCTGCCTTCCCTGAGAGAGAACCAACTCTGGGGCAAAGGAGCAGATCTTGGTAAAGCTGGGTTTCTTTTTTATAGATATTAATTATGGTGAAGATAATGAATGAGGGTTCAAGACATTATTTTATTCTTTCTTCACAATGCTGTTCTAGTGGAATTCATACTTTCCTATAATTGTCTTAAATTTATAAGGAATATAGTTTAAATTATACAATTTTTTCAAACATGTTTATTTGTTTGTGTTTTTGTTATTCTCCAAATATTGTTCAAAGTAATGTCTCTTTATGGAATTTACACACAAACACACACACACACACACACACACACATATGCTCAACTTTGTTCCAGTACATTTCCTCCTTTATACTTTCTTAGAAAAAAAACTTTCAAAAAGTGATTTTAAGATTATTTTGTGATTACTTTTCATTCCTATATTTTGTTTCTTTTTGCTCCACAGTTAGTATTTTAATTAAAAAACTGGCTGAGTGTTCTACCAGACAGCAAAACATCTGGTTCTCTGTTTTGGATTTCTTGTTTTGATTTTTAATTGACATATAACATTGATTCTTATTTGTGGGTGCAACTCAAAATTATGTTCACAATGTATCATGGAAAGTCAGAGAAGGTTTTGTGTCAGCCTCTTACAATGTTATTATTTCTCCTGATGAGAACATTGAGATTCTACTCTAGGATTTTGTTTCCTTTGTTATTTATTTGTTTGCATATCTTTTGTTTTAGTCATAATTTTATTTTTATGATTATATAACTTTCCTTTCCCTTCCACCAAACCCACTCGTATACCATATCTTGCTCTTTTTCAACTATGTTTTCTTTTATTAATTGTTATTACATGCGCATAGGTGTATATATGTTCCTAAATATATGAATTCAACCTGCTTGCTCCATCTATATGATTGTATTTATGTTTCCAGGCCTGATGACTTGGAATTGGATGACCAGTAAGTGTGCTCTTCCCTAAAATACTATTCTTTCCTCCACCAGCATTCATTTCAATCAGTGCGAAAGCCTGGGGACTCAAGTTCAATTGCTCGTACCCCCAGACTTGGAAGGAGAGAGCTTACACTTCAAATGATCCTCAGCAACTATGTATATAACATGTTACACATGCACCCCATCCTCCTCCACATGCATGCTAACTAAATGGAAATTAAATGTACAGTTAATTGTGTAGGCTGTGATGACCCTAATGGTCTGTATAAGAACTACTCACCCCTGTGTTTCACTGTACTGTGTCTGTGCACTCTCATTCTCCCCTATCGGTTGTACTTTCTGACACCAAGCCATGCATGACTTGACTTCCACACATGAGGAGGTGGATTTCTCTTCCTGTGTCTGGATATTCCACTTAGTGCATTTCAGATTCGTTCACATCGTTATAAACAGTTTCAGCATCTTATCTTCCCATTGCCTACACCCCTAACATTTCAAACTCATTTTATACAGTGTACATCCTAGTTCATTCATTACTGTGTCTGCTGTGAAGAGGGTTGCTCTCAGTGTAAAAAAGTGGGCCTCTTTCAGATGTAATGCTTAGTTTACTTAGAGTGTGTACCCAATAGTGAGACTGGTGGATCACGGTCTTCTTTTGTAGAGAACATCTATAGTTTTCCCATACTCTCTGTATTTCTTTGTAATTTAAACAAAATACATCAGTCCCTTCTCTTTCTCTTGACTGGCATTTGATGCATTTTTTTTCCTTTTGTATTTTGGCTAAGAGTCTTTGTAACTATGATAAATTGCTACCTTTCTGATTTTTATAACAAAAGTAGAAAGATAGTTTTCTGTTTTAGTCACTTTCCCATCACTTAAAACGTCTCTAACTCAGAGGACTCCCAAATATGTGTGTTCTTTCTCATCCAGGCCAGAGCTCAATAAAATGGTTGCAATCGCTCTCTGCCTTCCTTGAATTTTGTTGTCTTTTCGCAACCATCAATGCTTTGTCTGTCTAGGATGAACTCAGCTGACACCAGGTCCCCATTACAGATGAGTTTGTATATGAACAGTTTTGTTAAGGGTTCTCATATAAAGGCTTCATCTTAGACAATCCTGAGGTAACTGGATGTGTGCGTTATTTTAACAAATAACCTCTAAGGACTATTTGGAGCTGAGGATTAATTGGAAGAAATAGTTTGTTTATGGGATTTTCTGTTCTTGGATTTTTTTTTCTATTAGGCCCATTTCTTAGCAGACTTTTAATGATAAACCCTGCCATCACGATGTTTCTCTGTCTCAACAGGTGAAAGAAAACAATGGAGCCACCAATGTGGGTTTAAATCTCGGAAACCATGAGCCAAATAAATCCTTACAGTGAGTTCATTTACTGAGGTCTTTTTCACAGTGATGGTAAGCTGACTAAAACAAAAGACCATCTTTCTTCTGCCTTTGCTTTTGACATGAGAGGAGCTTCAGGCACATAGCCCTGATATTGTGTGTCTGTTTATAACATGATTCATTACATAGTTTGTGTCATCTTTTGAAAACTCATGCTCAGAAAAAGAGATAATTTTAAAATTACTACTACTCATTGATCCCACTCCTAGTTGCCCAAGGAAACTGATGCATGTGTGGAGCCAGATTATTATCGTTTTCATACCTAGTCCCAAGGTGTTTTATCCTCACAGCTTGTACACAAAGAGTGATTTTTGACTCTTATGTTTATTATTTATGGAATACACCATTTCAAAAAGTTTCTAACATAAACATTCATCTGGTGAATCAGGACAAGAAAAATTAACACACATCTGCAGTTTAAAAATGGGCAGCTATATCAGGAATGTTCCAGATTCACAGGGAGTTCTGGAAATATTACTTTTACCAGAAGGAGTGTAGTTAGCACCAAACTTCATGGCAGATATTAAGGAGTATAGTATTTCACTGGCTATTTGGTTGAAATATAAAAATAACTAGAATGAAAATAGAATGTAAAGATATTTGCTGCAAGATTATGAAGGGACTGGACTATATTATGTGAATGAGAACTCATCAACTCTCTGTTACATGAGATAAATCAATCCTGTTTTATGATATATTTTTAGCCTGTGTTGATATATTCTTTCATTTTTTTCTAGTATTATTTATAGTCTATGTTATTTTACTACTTTTGGATCTGAGTATCTTACTATCTCCTACATTTTAGAAGTTTATTTTTATGTCGAAATAGAGAAAATATGCATTCATTATATACTATTTTTAGAATATTAAAATTTTAAAATAGATAAAGGAAAATGGAAGCATTCTTAGACTTTCACTACTTACCCTATATTGGGGCATAGTAACATGAAATCAGATGTTAATTAATTCTGTATTACCACAAATAATATGGTATTTTGAAGCTTAAAGTTTTTTGAGAGCAGTAAAAGAACTATACATATTATATCTATTTTACTTTTGAAAGATAGTTTAATCAAATTCACACTATATTAGTTGTCAGTGAAATGATAAGCTCCTCCTCACCCATTATAGACTCTGAACCGGGAAAAGTCCAGGTAAGCTGCCTTCCTATCAAACTCCCTGACTCTCTCACAGTCTGCGATTCCCCCCACTCACCCCACAAATTCCATGCCCTCTTATTTGTTCTGCCATAGTATGCAGCAGGTGAAGAGACTTCCTACTCTACCAGAGACAAAACGGATTGGGAAAAGCCCAGGTAGGCTTCCACTCCGCCAAAATCCTGCATACTTTCAGCCCCTGACCATCCTAGTAACACAGGCATTTACAATAAGCTCATTGTTAGCTCAGCTGCTGCATCAAGATTGCTCATTTAAGTTCAGCTAACAGAACTGAAGAGGGAGTTTAAGTGACACTTGACTGTTACATACACATAAGCTGCGTAATGACTGGTAGCATTACTCAAACCAGCCGTTCCTCAATATTTAAATAGATTATACCGTTGAAAGGAGCAAATAAACACAGAATTTTAATTTAAAACTATTCATGACAGCATAGGTTTTAGAAGTGTTATCTCTGTTGATATTTTTGCAACTGATATTTTGCGGACTTTTCCAAGGGACTTATTTAGTTAATTAATTAAATCTGGGACTGCAATGACCTTCAATCAAATTTTAATTCTTTTTCATGGCAGCAAAATAATGAGATTATTCATATAGTTTTCAATGCAATGAAAACAGAAAACCAATTAGAAGCTGATAACGAACTACACCAGTAGAAGTACAAATTAGGGAATAAGTAAATTCTAGTTTAGCAAAATTCAGAAGGTTAAACATCCAATTATTATAAATAAAGAAATGTACCAACATGCAGATGTAATGAACACAAATAGATAAAGCACTTCTGCAAAAATTCATTAGGCAATCATAAACATCCTAATTCCTTTCCTGAGTGATTTCTCTCAAAATCAATTTAGTCTGCTTCTTGCTACATCTGAGGACTTTAAATCTTGTTTTGCTTGCAGTCAACATGAGTCACATTTAAACCAAATACATACAGCCTAATACTATGCACGCCTGCATCCTTTCAGATTAAAAAACACATGTTCAGAATAAATGAATTTCCTAAGAGTGTCTTGCTTTCTTCCTCTACAAATGTAGTTTTGCTTATTTTCTACAGATATTTTGAAAACTAATTTACTATTTTAAGCCTTTAAGGGAGCATTTAGCAACTCATCACATTATATGGAATGATACTCATTTTACAATGCTAATATGCCAGGATGACATAATATACCAGACAGCCTGGGCCTGGTAAACATGGCTTTTACAAGCTTTGCCCTTCACTCCCATTCTCTCTGCCTTGCTAAAAGCCTTTTAGATTACATTCCCAAAAAGACCCCCCAAAGTCTTTTCCCTTGTTTGGCCAATCCCTCCTCCTGAGGCAACTACCAAGGTCCAACTATCTAAGGATTGAAGTTCAGCAATCAAAAGCCCCTTTGGCTCACTTAAATAGCAGGCCCAATTAAAATTAAACACCTCTACCTAACATGGAGTTTCCCCTTGTATCTTTTGAAACTGGCATTTTCTTATGTGTCTTGCCTATCTCCTCTCTATGCAGAGACATCCTTTTGTCCTGCCCCAGGACAGATAGCCCTCCTTGCTTTTGTCCTCTATCTCCCGTCTTAGTCCCTTATTCCATGATCTCTGTCCCTCTGGGGCAAATAATGCTCCTTTGTGCTAATAACTGGGTCTTGGGGTGTCCTGAGCCATCTTCAGGATTTCCTATCACAACCTGGAGTCAGTATTATGTAAGAAAAATTAATTCAAAATAATTAGATTAATATTGGAAAAAGTTCAGAAGAAATTTCAACAGTTTCACAAAATTTTCTCCTGCTGAAAAATCTCTATACATATCTTTACCTACTTACACGTACACATTTTAGGTTAGTAATGGAGATTTTGGTTCTGTAGTTTTGTTTACTCAGTCATTTTATTAGTGTTTAGTGTGTAGAAGTATACTAAACTTTTGGCAGAAAATGCTGAAATTTGTTTTCATTGGTTTCTAGGCCTTGGTTCTGTTAATAAACAATAGAATACTGGATTGTTTGACGTAGTTCAATGCTGCAATTACAGATTATTTACACTATAGCTTGTGTTTTATGTCTATATTAATGAGGATTTATTCCTTATAGATTAAAATAAAACAATTTTAGTTCAGCCACAGTAAAGATAGACATAGACATATGCTGGCCAGTCTCTTGGTTTGCATGAAGTCTAATTGGGGAATACTTTTCCATATTTACCAAAGTATTGATATTGTTCATGAAGAGTCCAGAGAGACCCATGTTTCCCATGAAGATCTCAGGGCTAAATTCTAATATCACCAGTATCATCTACTAGTTATGTAATGTTATTTACTTAAAAATAAGAAATAAGCAAGTGACTGTAATATTTTCAAGTCTTTACTTAATTTAATATTTTATTCATATTTTATTTAATATGAAATTAAATAAAAACCTCATAAGCAGTGTTAATTTTGTATAGAGAAGTAGAGTTAGAAAATGGCATTCAGAAAGCACCAAAAGTTTTACATAGTTTAAACAGGAACTCATTTTTTCTCTTAAGTTCTGTTTCAGTTGGGCAATTTGTGAATGGATTGAATTTACTAAGAATGACTGGAATTCTCCATTAAGTGCCTATAGAATGGTGTCACCAATGCTATAATTTGTGCTACTTCAGCCTTTCTCTTAATTCCCCTTTGGAAAGTGTGCTGCTGCGGAGCTATGTCCTGGCTCTTCTGCCTTATGTTGATACTTTTGATTTATACCCAATAGCGTGTGAACCTGGGCAGACATCTGGGGGTAGCACTGTTATGAATCTTAGAGCAGCATCTACACTGTTGATATCTCACTAACTGAGCATCATTCCAAAATACATTCTAATGATCTATGCTATGCTCACTGAGAAGTGTAGCTCCCTTCCTCCATGCATAAAGCTTCTCTGCCATACAGGAGTTTCTCTGGCCATGAGAGGGGAACAGAAAATCATGCCCAGTGAGCCTTGAAGAGGCAGAGCCCCAAGGATTATGTGCCCTGAAGACCTCCTGCTGTTACTGAGCATAGCATTGTTTATTACACTTGCGCTCATGATCTATAAATTGTTTGAAAACTCTGAGGCTTCCAGTCCTTAACTGGGCAGTGCTCCTGGTACTTATAATGATAGTGATTGATTTTTTTAAGCATTGCTGCTGGAACAGATTAATGATTCAACCACCACACTTAGAACAACTTTTGAGATGTAGATTTCTAGTAAGGTTGGGTTAAGATGCTTTTGTTAATGGCTTTGATGGAGAGAATTTGGGGAAACAATTGAAAGTTTAGGATGGCACACTTTTGATAGCTGAGCAAGGGAGTAATTGAAATCAGGGAACAAAAACAAAGAGAGCCTGGTATGGCATTTTCTTAAAAAAAAAGATTGAAGGAAGAGAGCCCAGTCCATTTTTTTTTGTGGTTCCATACAAGGTATGGTGGTACATGAGTATATAGCAAGAAGACTAAGCAAGCCATAAGGAGCAGGCAAATAAGCAGTACTTCTCTGAATCAGCTCCAGTGTGCAGAGTTCCTATCTCATTTGAAATCTTATACTCTCTTCCTTTGTGATGAATTATGGTGTGGAAGCATAGGTCAAATGAAAAAAAGCCCTTTCCTCCCCTTGTTTTGGTCATGGTGTTTCATCACAGCAGTAGTAATTATAACTAATACAGAAAGAAAAGAAGGAATTGACAATGTTATATTTAAATTGAAAAATAAAGTTTAAAAGCCAATTTAGTGGTACTTTTTATTTCTTTTATTTTATGAGATTATAATGTAGCTACTTCATTATTAGATAGATACATCTTCTTCGGCTCTAGAGAGAAAACTGTTTGTTGATTTGAGCTATCCCATTTACTTTGAAAAGCAAACTAACAGAATTGCTTCTATCTCTGAGCATCAGAAAAACAGCTAAAATGAAACATTTATTCACACTGAGTTACATGTGAATAGGTGACTGTATGCACCTAGTACAGACAGGCAGCATCCCTTCTTGCATGTCCATCCTCCTGCCATATATATGGGAAACCGTGTGGCTACCTTCCAGTAGGACCTACAGTTTGGACCCATGGAGCTTGTGTATCAACTTAATTCTACCAAACATGCAGGGAAAATATAAATGAATTAATCAGAATATTTACAGCATAAGATTTCATTTCAGTATGATGCTGTAGAGACAGACAGTTCAAGTTTTCCCTTCTTTTTTTTATTAAAAATTTCCACCTCCTCCCATTTCCCTCCCCCTCTCCCCAGACCCTGTATCCTTCCCTCTGCAGTCCAAAGAGCAGTCAGGGTTCCCTGCCCTGTGGGAAGTAAAAGGTCCTCCCCCCTCCATCCAGGTCTAAGAAGGTGAGCATCCAAACAGATTAGGCACCCACAAA
>LOEQ01002464.1:34417-44499 GCA_001685075.1 Bramus lutescens
GGAGGGAAATGGGAGGAGGTGGAAATTTTTAATAAAAAAATTAAAAAAAAGAGTTCCTCAAAACAAACTATTGAGATTAGGATTCAAGGACCTTTCATCGCAAGGCTTTCCCTTAAAAATGTAGTTAAGAGCAATGGAGGATGATTCCTGGTCTTAATCTCGGCCTTCACATTCAGGTACACACAGGTGCACAGACACTTGAACACACATTTGTACCCACACATGTGACCAGGCACACATACACACACTCACACACACACCACAATATACATATGAAAAGAAAGTAGAAAAGAAGAAAATTTAAGCTTCAACGTAATATAAAAAACTAATAAGCACCTGCTATCTTTGAAATATAGGAAAACTTTTGAAAATAGAGATGAATTAAAATTAATACAAAAAACTAAAGCAAGATTTTTATGCATTATGATTGGTGATATTATTAATTATTTTATTATTGTGTGTATACACATTTTATTCATTTCATGGCACACATGTGGAGGTCACAGTGAGAGTTTTGTGGAGTTGTCTCTCTCCATCTTCTTTCACTTGGGTTCTGGGAATGAAATCCAGGTCATCAGGCTTACTTGCTTGCCTATCTCACCAGCCTACAGAGTACATCACTTTTGATTGTGGGTTCTCACATCTGGCAGCTACATGGCACATGCAGCATTTGCTGAAATTCAAGTGATTATTTATGTACCCTCTCATTCCAGCAATGGTAGCTTTACTAAAAGATGGGATATTTCACAATTGTTTTTTCCACTTATATATTTCACATGCATGGACCTTTTGTCTACATATATGTCTGTGCACCATGTGCATGCCTATTGCCCGTGGAGGTCATAAGATGGTGTCAGATGCCCTGGAATTAGAGTTACAGAATGTTGTGATCCACTATGTCGGTGTTAAGAATTGAACGCGGGTCCTCTGGAAGAGTAGTAAGCATTGAGCCAGCTTTCTAGCCATTTATTTGTTTAGTTATTTTAGTTTATGTGAATGAATATTTTACCTGTATGTATGTATGTAATGGTTGTATGTATATATGTGTGTGTACAGGTGTGCCTGCTAGCCATGGAGACAAGAAGAGTGTACTAGATACCCTGGAACTGAGGTAATGAGCTGTCATGTGGATGCTGGGAAGCAGGCTCAGGGCCTCTGAAAGACTAGCCAGTGCGCTTAGCCATTTAACCTTCCTCTCCAATCCCTGTTATAGATATTTGAAAGATATTGGTAAGTAAACATAAATATCTTTAAGATTAACTATTTTACAAAGTAGCATAGATTTCTACTGACAGAATTGAAGGCACCAAGTTTTATCCAGAGCCAGTGTGATGAACAGCATGTTTCAGTCCCAATTTGAAATGTGGTGACAAAATTTAGAACTCCTTTGTGATTAAAATTTTTTGTGTGTGTTCAGAGTTTATAATTGCTTGAGTTGAGCTATTTTTCACTAATGCATATTTGATAGGTGGGTAGTTGAACTGTTCTAATTAAGTGGCCTAATGGGACAAAAAATTAACTGAATTTATAAAATCCTAGCATTATTTTTTAAATTAATATGCTAAAGTCTCAAAACGTTAAATATGTTTAATGTTATACAAAATGGTCACATGCTACCTTCCTGTGATATACAAGGACTTCTGTGTATCCAAACATTTCTACGAGGATTTAAAAATTGTAGGTTATGAGTTTTTGTTTATTTTGCTTAGTTGACTAGATTTTACTCTTATTTTTGCTACCTTGTGAATAATGGCATGTTGCTCTTAGAATATTTACCCTCCCTTGTTAAAGAGGCATTCTTTCATTTGTCAACAGACATCCATTCTATCCTGCCCAGAGATGTGGCTTTTTAGAAATAAAACCTAAGAATCCCACTGGAAATCTTTTGTCTAATGCGTCCCCTGTTAAAATGGATCTAATCTTTTATTTTGCAGAAGTATAAACTAGTGGGCGAAGGGGGAAAGAATGAACTAAAATCTCTGTTTGATTTTTAACAGTAATAAAGTTGACACTAAATAAAGTATAAAACAAAAAATGCAGGTCTAGATATATACATATTTCCAAAATCTTTTTTGTATGGATTTTCTAAAAGCTAGGGCAGATGTCTAAACTCAAAATTTTTTCAAATAATTTTAAAATGTTTTTTTCAGACATGGCAAGATCAGCCAGTTAATTGCTTCCTCCATAAACATGAAGGCCTAAGTGCAGATCCCCAGCAATCAGGTAAAGAGCCAGGTGTGTCAGGATAGTTCAATAATGCTGATCCTAAATAGGCAGAGACAGAATGACCACTGGGACCTATGAGTCAGATCATCTTGACCAATAAGCAAGCTTCAGGTTCAGTAAAAGTCCATGTCTCAATACTTCCATGCATTCATACATACAGACAGACACATATACATACATAAATACATACATGTGTATGTGCATAAACACAAAAACACACATATGCGAATAAATGATGGAGAGAAATATACACAAATTTATGCATCTATCATAAGAACACACATAAATACACATGCATATATTCATCGATTGTATACACATAATGTTTTTTAATGCCAACATTGCATGCTACTTATGAAATATTTCACTGGATTAATGCAATGTTGCCTCCTGCTATTGACATCCTTCCCTCATTGCAACGCCATTTCAATATGTAAATGTACAAATATCATCTACTATCTTCTACTCTAAAATAATTACAACCAAAAAAAAAAAACATTTTGACTACACATTCTCCTTGTATTACACAGGAAAAAGGGAATACATATTCTTTTCCCTTTCATCATTTCTCTGCTCTACTTTATAGGGATTTTAACTGAGAACATACTTGTACCATCATAGACCATATCCTAACCTAGTCTCTGCTCAATCTGGCTAACAGGCCTGTCATCCCCATTATTCCAGTGATGTGGACATCACAACACAACATATAAACATGTTGACCATTCTAAAGCAGCTCATTCGAAGGGGCTCTCAATATAATTGAGAAGCACTTTGTCTTAGGTAGGGTTTTATAGCTGTGAAGAGATATTATAACCACAGCAACTCTTTTAAAGGAAAACATTTAATTGGGGTTGGCTTACAGCTCAGAGGTTTAGTCCATTGTCATCACGGCAGGAAGCATGGCAGGCTGCTAGCAAACATGGTGCTGAAGTGTTCTTCTTCTGGAGCCACTAGGCCTAGCTTGAGTTCTGAAACCTCAAAGCCTGTCCCCAGTGACAGACTTCCTTCAAGAAGGTCAAACCTACTCCAACAGGGTCACACTTTCAGTAATGCCACTCCCTTGAAGCTATGAGGAGGGGCATTTTTATTCAAACAACTACATAGCTTGTCATTATGTTCTTAATACAGTTGGCTTTGGCTCTGAGATATTGTGGAGTGTTTTCCCTTGTCAAATGCCAATCTTAAACAAGATCACTGGGGTATTTTTGATTTGTTTCTTACCCTTTCCACATCAGTTGTGAGTGAGTTTCCTTTGTGTTTTAGTCAACTGTTTGGTTTCTATCTGCAAGGTGTCTCCGCAGCTAACAGTTGACTTTATTTCTCATTCCTGCATGTGTTCCTTAGATAACTTCGTCAATACTTGACAGAAACATTGGGTTTACATTGAATATATTTCCTTTAAATTGTATAATAAAATATATTCCATCTTTAGGATGCAATTGCTAATAAATTCCCACACATTTTAATTGTAGTTATATATACATTTTTAATGTAGGCTATTTATTCTACAAAATTCATCTATTTTAATAAATAATTAATTATATTCTAAGTTTCATTGCCTTACCTGGACAGAAGGAAAAAATAGTAAACTTTATATTGCTTAAAAACCTACACAATAGTCATGAGTTGAGCATAGGGAATTTTAAGCTATAAAAAAACTAACACTGTATAGCAGATTATTTTACAATTTGTCAAATTTCACAGAATGTACAAAGCTTCAGGTGAATCTTAACATAAGTTATGGAATTTGGATGAAAATGGGTCTGTGTAGTTTCATTTATTTTTTTAAAAAGTATATCTTATTGGTGCCACTTAAAATAATTGAGAAGGCTGTATGTATCTTATCAAGGGAAAGTTTAATTCATAATCAGTTCAGTTTCTAGAGTGATCATGAAATAGCCTTGAAATAAGGCACAATTAGCAAGTCAATGTCAGAAATGCACAAAAAGTCTATGAATGTGCATAAATAAGTGTATTATGCATATGTGTAAATATAATCAGAGGCCACTTACATAGCATAAATTAAATGAGTTATTGAATGGAATAAGATACATCCATACGTATAACAAATATCTGAAGGTATAAATAAGTTTATGTATAGACACATACAGAAATCGATACTGTTTGTGTAGCTATGACCCATCGTCCTTGACTTATTGTGAGATTGCTAACTATTATCACTTTAAAGACTTGCAATCCATTGCTTAGAATCCTAAATATTTTCCACAACTTATACAGATTGGAGGGTGGGGGTCACAGGAAGGGACAAAGCTTGACTTCACTTATTACCACTTTATACTGATGTGTTAATTCCCCCTGCTATAATTTTATCAAGTAGTTAGACACATTGAAAATACAACTCAAAATTTACATATTAAATTTCAATGTTTGTATTGATAACCTTAACATCTTGATGCTTTATTATTTTGTTAAGGTAGAAATAAGAGAGATACTGATTTTGGATTAATTTAGCTATCAGGATTACAAGAATATGCCATCTAAAAGAAACTCGTGTTTTCTCAGTTACCTCATTCTTACCACTGATATGATTAACAGGTGATAGAATTGAGAGTGTTTTTGAGATATGGAAATCAAATATATAAGTGACATGATATTATAGCATAAGACACATTGCTGTCTGCTGACAGCATACAGGACAGCATAGGGAACAATTTCAAATTCCTAACGGTTAGAGTATTGCCTACTAGCTGAATCTGAAAGGAGTCAAAGACACAGCAGGGGCTAAAGTCAGTTGCCTTATAAAGATTTAAATGGCAAAATCTGGACTCTCAATTGACTGATTCTAATTTTTTTTATTTTAAAAGTATCTTTCTGAATTTATAGGAGGGATTTATGACAATCTCTACACATAGTTATGGGAAATTGTCATGTACAATTCTGTTCTACTGTGGGAGGTAGTGCTTTAGAGATGGTAATTTTCTTTCCTAAACTGAAATGAAAAATAAATATGTCGAAGTCCAGAGAAATGCAGGAGCTGAAGGAATGAAATTGCTTGCCATTTGGTCCGATGGTATGAAAACCCAGCACCTCCTCCATCTATTCATCAAAAGTTGTCTATTCTACCCCCAGCAAGCCGTATCTTTTCCTCTCCTATAGTGGTATATTATTTGTGTTTTAATAAATAAAGCTTTCCTGAAGGTCAGTGCAAAGCAGCCACCCTGGTCTGCCATCAGGTCAGGCAGTGGGTTGCACACACCTTTAGTCCCAACAGCCGCACTAGTTAACAACAGAGGCCAGGCAGTAGTGGTGATGCAAGCCTTTAATGCCATCACTAGAGAGAAATATAAGGTGGGATGAGACAGGAACTCTTTCTCTTTCAGTCTGAAGATTTCAAAGAGGTAAGAGCTCTCTAGCCGTTTAGCTGCTTTTGCCTTTCTGATCTTCAGGATGAACTGCAGTATCTGGCCCTGGATTTTTATTATTATTATTATCCGTGCTCCACTCTCCCTCTCACCTTCCCTCCCTACTGCTGACAGATGTCTTATCTCACAATAGAAGGAAATCTCCAACATAAAGTGAGGACCTAAACCCCACCTTTATTCAGATGCTTCTCAGGTATCCTTCCCTGAAGAATTTGCTCTGAAACTGCTCTAAGGTTGGAGAGATGTTGCCATGGGTAACATTCACAGCACAAGTGTGAGGAGCCGAGTTCAAGTCCTCCAGTTCTAAGTAAATCCAGGTGCAACACCTCATGTCTACACTCCCAATGCTCCTGAGATGAGACGTGGAGTAGGGCGCATCTCTAGCTCAAAGGCCATCAGCGGCAAACACCACAGACACCCTGTCTCAGAAAAGGTAGAAGGTGAGGACCTAGAGTGTCCTTTGACCGCCAGGCACACTTGAGCACACATGAATGAGCACACATATATGGCGAGCATGCACACCAGTGACGTGCACACACACACACATGCATGCATCCCCACCTATGTACAGTACTGGTAAAATTTTCCTTTTACCCAATATAAGCAACCTTTAGTTCAATTGAATAAGTGAAAATTGTACTGTTCTCCAAATTAAAAGGCTATCAGACTATTCTATGCTTAAAAAGGATTTTAATTATTAACATGATAATTGTAATCTTCTTGAATGGAGTCCAAAGATAGATGGCAGTGTCTGTGCAGGCTTCTCATACTAGTAAACAAATATGAGAAGACAATGAAGTGATGTTTTCCAAGATTACTGTTTCCTTATTGAATTAAAATGGAATTATACTGACCACCATGGATAGATGTCACCTAAAGCTGTTTGTCCCTTACAACATGATGACACATCATTATCATTTGTTAAGGAAAATGCAACAGACTTTTAATTAAATGCTAACAGATTCATATTTTAAATATGACATGTGTTCAGAATCCATTCTAGGACACCTATCTCTTTGACTGTTATTTAAGTAACCAAGTTTGAGAAACAGTAAAGCTAATCCCTCTGAGCAGAACCTTTGGGTTCAATGACGGGACACATCTGAAGACTTTTGCAGCCTCTAATGACAGTTCTGAGCTTTCCCGTTTTTAACTAAGGCCAATGTTGTCCTTAATAGCGCCTTGAATCGTGACCTTTTGGAGAATATTTTTAAGAGAGACTGAACAATTCCTACCAAGCTAATTAAATCTGTAATATTTCTTTTAACATTTATTTATATTTCCTGACGTTATTTCCTAAATTCACTAAGAGATATACCTAGAATCTTCCCAGGATTTCTTCAAACTTCATTTCTTACAGACTCATAGTACATAAGAATGTAGTTTTCCTTTTCCAGCACTGACACAGATGAAGTCAATCATCCCTTCCTTGAGCGTCCTTTCAAATGGGTTGCTGTGCTCTGGGATTTTAGGTTTGCTCTTCCTTCTTGTCATGACAGCAAAGAAATCAAGCCAAGAATAGATAGCTAGAGGTCGCCATGTTGGAAGTTAATTTGAAGGGTAAAGAGCTAAGAGAATCTCAAGGAAGTCTACCCAGATCCTTATCAAATTTATTGCTAACATCAATTTAACTCTTAGCATTACCAACATATAACAAATGTTGTCCTTTGATTGCACAGTGATTTCATTTAGATTTTCACTGATTGTTTGTAAACCAATTTTAGTAGATACAAAATTAGTTATCATAAGTTAAAATACACATAACAGTTTATACCCCGAGAGGTAAGGAATATGAGAGACGGTTCTGAGTCATATGGAAAGTTGAAATTTGGCTTTACAATCGCACTGCAGTTGGTTCAATGTAAATGACTTTAGAGCTCAGAGCATGGATTACCAACACTACAAGTTAGTCAGATGAGAAGGAGGGAGTAAGGAAAAATCACTTTCATACCCAGAAAGAAAGAAATGTTTGTTACTTACCTTTGAAAGAAGACAGAGTAGAAAAGATTGTTTTTCTGCCTTCTCTCTCTCTAATCTGCTAGGTAAGGATAAAGTTTCAGGAAGCTCACCTATTGAAAAAGCTGAATGATTAACGCACCTACGCAGAGACAGTCACAAGCAGAGATGAGAGACGTGAGAAGAAACTGCAGAAGTCAGGAAATGCAGGGAACATACAGCCCAGCGCAGCACGATACCATATCGTTAGAAAGACAAAACTACCAACACTAAGGAAATGAAATCAACACAGGGATTTCGGCCAGGCGTAAGTATTTACCTCTTCAGCCCACTGTTTGTATAGGCTTTTGTAAAGATATAAAATATATACATATATACGCATACATAATCAACAATGATTGCCCTATATAGGTGTTTCCAAAATAAAGACAAAAGCAAGTTACAATAACAACACTGCTTTAAAATCTCTTCATACATCTATTTGGCCACCTGATCTTCAAATAAAGTTTAATTTGGCAAATATTTCTCAGATATAATTACCTGCACATATAAACACACATACATACCTATATACATATATACTGTATGTGTATATACATTTTAAAAATTGTTCACATAATATTTTTCTGATATACTGCTTTCACCATATTTATGAATCTACAAGTACCTTTTTAAATAAATATTAAAAGAATAAGTGTGACTTCTTTCAGTAATATTTAATTTTGCAAATTTTCATTTGCAAGTGTTTAAAATAAACAGGAACAACTTTACTCTTCAGTAATCCGTCATATTTATTAAAGACATTTGATTCAATAGATTTCAGTATCTCCACACATGTCATTTATTTGTATTTTGATTCTTTAATGGGGGTGTAACACTAACAACCACTACTCATAAAATTAAACACATGATGATCTTGGCCGTTTAACAAATATCTTCTCTTTTGTAAATTCAAAACAATAAAAATCCCAACACTTACACAATACTGATTTGAGTTATACCTTTAACAGTTTTTCTAGTTTATGCTGTAAGAAAACGACTTTGCTACCAGTCTTGTTAATGCCATACAGAACATGTGAAGCAGGAAACTATTATTTATGCACACAATTTTGCAGTTATAACCACAAATAATTTGCAGAATCGCTGAGGTAAGACTCTAAATTAAATATGGTGTTGATCTGTTAACTATTCTAACAGTGTTTTGAGGATGAGTGGTTTCGTCTTAATTTTTTTCCCACTCATAAGGCTCCAAAACCCTAAAAACACATTAGACAATACAATAGCAATATTCAAAGAGCACAACCCGTTCTGAAGAACAGAAAATCTATAGCACAGAGACACCACATAGTAAGGAGTGGATTCCCTTCGAGGTAAGAATCAATTAACTGGTAACCCCTTAAGGAACTTTCTCTTTCTTCTTTGGTGGAGAATCTATTCTATTTGGATTCTCCACTCCATTTTCTGTGCTTTTTCTCGACCTGGATCGTCTCTTCCTCCCCGGGGCGTGAAGACTCGCATCTTCTAGCCATCTCTGAAGCCACACAGTAGTCAAGGTCCATGTTATGTACACTTGGATACTGCAACTCGAAGACAGAACAGCGATTTTAGCTGCCAACACATTGACATTTCCAGAGAGGGCATTCCGATTCTGTGACCCTGCCAAGTGAAGCCCTACTGTGATCACCGAGACAATCAATGTCACCAGTCTGCCTGATATAAACACCACAGGCCAGAGAGACAGCCCTTTCTGGTACCGCTCATCACCGAAGTAGAACAGGCTGCATAGGTTGGAGAGCAGCTCGACGGAATAGTGCAGCATCAGCAGCAGCAGGCCCAGGTGATTCAAGTACAAGAGATAGGCCCCTCCGATGTGGAAGAGGTGGAGACCGATGAAGATGAGCTGACCCGGGACATCTTGCTTCCTCACTTTTTGAAAGTAGAGCTCTGGAAAACTATGACACCAGTAAGCCAGCTGTGAGATGTAGAAAAATTTCATCTGAAATGTCATCATGTTGTGGGGAGGAGCCTTCCACAATACAGTGGGGTCTGACAAGCAGTTCTCAGAGGCCAGAATGATCATGCCCCAGATACCAGACACTATATAGAACACACTTAGCTGCCCTGCCTCGTTCAATTTGTTTTGTTTGCCTTTGGTGAGCTGCAGTCTCTTGCTGATCTTATCCAGAACATACTCCTGAATGGTGGCATGGATGATGATGGCCACTAGCATGTAGAAGAACACTGTGGCCAGATCTTTGACCCCATAATGGTAAAGGGTCCTGGACCCTGAAGGCAGCTCTTCCGCGGGGACAACGACTCCATGCTGCAGCGTGAGGAACACAATCGACATCTCGGCCGTGCCCTCGAACATAAGCCCCAGCACGAAGAACATGCCCACGCAGGAGACCATGTCCGCGTGGTTCTGCACCATGAATTCGTGGCTCAACACTGGGGGATTCCTGGCGCTCTTCTTGCGGAGCCCCATGCCGCAGTACTCACCGGTACTCATCGGCC
>LOEQ01002464.1:57293-74583 GCA_001685075.1 Bramus lutescens
CCAACTGAGGCAGTATGCCTGTTCTAATGGGAGCTCACCAAATCCAGCTGGACCAGGTCTGAATGAGCATGAGATCAAACCGGACTCTGATAGTGGCTGACTATGGGGACTGACTGAGAAGCAAATGATAAAGGCACTGGGACTTGTTTTTAAGGCATGTTTTGGCTTTTTGGGACACTAGTCTATATGGATGCACAGCTCCCTAGGCCTGTATTGTGCGGGAGGGCCTTGGACTTCCTAAAGGGCAGGATTCCCTGCCCTCTTTCAAGCAGGGAGGGAGAGGGAGGAGGGGGTGTGTGGGAACAGGAGGGTTTTGGGAGGAGGGAAAGAAGTGTAAATATTTTAATTGAAAAATAATAAAAGAAAGAAACATTCTCCAGCCCCCACACAAACTCTTTCCAGCATAAGTTACTATTTATCTCATGATACAGCATTGCCTATAGTAAAAACAGGATGCTCATCCATAGAGAGAATATAGGGGGCCCAAAAATATGAGCCTACCCCACCTTCTCTGAAGGTCAGAGAGTTTTAGCTTGTTTAAAGTTGTTAACAACAAGTGTGGCTACACACCCTGATCTAGAGTGTGGTAACTTAGTGTTTGGGACATTAAGATGACCTACAAATAGATCCTCTTCACCTTGACCAAAGGTCAGAGAATTCAAGCATACTTCTACTCCTTCTTTTGAAATAGGAGGTTTGACCTAGGGAGTGGCCGCCTTTAGGATACTAGGTCTAGGGTGGGTTTACTGTCTAAGCAACAGAATGCTTTTCTCATTAATTAATGGCTTGATATCTTAAAGTATTGAAGCAAGTAACTGCTTTAGTTGTTGTCCTTTGTATCATATTAAAACAGTCTTTTGCTTTTTCCCCACTTTTCATATTGAGAACTCAGAACTCAGTATGCAGAAGACTGAATGGTCGTCCTGATACAATCCTATGTAACTGTGATTCTTTCTTATGTCTTTCCCTCCTACCTATTTTAATCCTCACACCCCTATCCTGGAATGTTCAAACCTACCGAAGCTAAGAGCTCAGCAGAAGTCACCCCAACATGGTGGTTTACGACAGGATTCTCTGCCTAGAAGTCTCTTAACCAAGTACTTCAAAATTTGCAGGAGGTGGTCCTTTGATCCCAGAACCTGAGAGGCAGAGGCAGGCCAATCTCTGAGCTCTAAGCAAGCCTGGTCTACAGAGAAAGTTCTAGGATAGACAGGGCTACACAGAGAAACCCTGTCCTGAAAAAACTCCATTATTATAACTTTGACGTTATAAATTAATGATTTCCTTAAATGATTTCTAGTAGTGTAGAAGAGCGGTGGGCCACTTCCCGCCAACTTTACACCTGAAATAATTACACAGAAGCTGTATTCATTTAAGCACTGCCTGGCCCATTATATCTCTCCTCTTTTTGGCTAACTCTCATATCTTGCTTAACCCATATCTAGTAATCTGTCTATCACCATGGGGTCGTGGCTTACCGGGAAGATTCTAACCCATGTCCATCTTGGGCTGGAGCTTCATGCATCTGCGTGATTCTGCTTTCTTCCTCCCAGCATTCTGTTCTGCCTACTCCTCCCACCAAAGAGCTGGTCTATCAATAGGCCAAGGCAGTTTATTTATTAACCAATGAAAGTAACACATAGACAGATGACCCTCCTACACCATAGTAGAGTTTGTTAATATTTTGTTCAGTATCTGCTATATATACTCATTAAAAGTTAAAAGCAATAGTTTTGATAAATGGTTCCATATGCTGTATAAAGTGTGCCTCATGCTTCATATAAGGGTTACCATGAATTCTGGGAATCTCATAGTTTGTTATATTTGTTATATTATCTTATATGTGTAATTTAAAACCTGCTTTTTTATTAAGGTTGTTTGACACAGTATTGTATTCTAGGCCAAACAACTCACAACTTCATTACGCTGGCTATCACTGCATATAAAAGTTCCTGATAGCTGAACTAGGAATAAATATAGGTAAAGCCCAAATCATAATAGGGTATCAAAGGATACATCACTAAGCTGTATGTAAGCAGGTGCCAGTGAGCTGTTGCAGCAGTCGGCTTGGGAAGGAGGCTGGAGGTGTATGCTCTGCTGGATATTAATGCTATTTCTATATACTATTTCCAGGTCCTTTTCTTCTAAGTGAAATACCATATTCTTTCCTGTTCCCCTCTCAAGATTCCTTTGTTCTACACTGATCTGTTTTTGTTTCTCCCCCATGGCACTGTAAGAACTTCAGATTTTGCTTTCATCTTTCAATTACAGCCACAGAGACAGGTTAAGACTACATCACCTTCCAAGTTATTTTAGATCCGTGTCTTTCATTGATTTTGTAAATTTATTATTCTGTAGATTAGAGAGACATAAATTCAATTTACATGGGGTAAATTACAGAGAGGTTAATTTTATGCCGAGCAGATTGGTTGAAGACGGACCCAAAGACAATGGACTAGGCTCTCAAATTTTAACAACGAGCCATTTGCTCTATCAGTTCCTGATCCCTCCTCTCCAGCATCCTCCCCTTATTAACTCCTTGTCTTAGGGTTATCATTGCTGTAATAAAACACCAATGACCAAAAAGCCACTTGGGGAGGAAAGTGTTTATCTGGCTTAATCTTCCTTATCATAGTCCATCACTGGAGGAAGTCAGGGCAGGGACTAAAAGAGAAGCCAGAACCTGGAATCTGGAGGCAAAAGCTGACTGATGCAGAAGCTATGGAGGAATGCTGATTACTGGCTTGTTCCCGTGGCTTGCTCATTCTGCTGTCTTATTCAACCCAGGACCACCAGCCCAGGGATGATACGGCCCACAGTGGACTGGACCCTGCCTATCAATCACTAATTAAGAAATGTCCTACAGGCTTGCCTGCAGCCCAATCTTTCGGGGACAATTTCTTAATTGAGTGTCCTTCTCTCAGATGCCTTTAGCTTATGTCAAGTTGTCATAAATACTACCCAGCACATTCCATTCCTCCTTATTCCTCATATTTGCATTTCCAGTCTATCTTTTCAACATTTTATAGAAGTTTCTCCTGGACCAAACCATTGCCATCAATCAGCCCACCACACAGGATAAAGTAAAAACTCTCTCCAAGAGTCATTCCAGACCCCATAACTTCCTAACCCTGAGCCCTCTATCATTAGGAAGGAGTCAGACTGTGAAAGATACCTACTACCCTTTATATTAAATGATTTGAAATAAAATATGCTCTATACCCCTAACTTTCCCCCAAACACACAAGTCAAGACTATAAAACAGGCCTGAAGTATAGTCAGACTTTATTTTGGGGCCACCAGCTCACACATAATGACACAGACACTTATTATTAATTATGAAAGGTTGGTCTTAGCTTATGTTTTTTTTCCCAACTATCTCTTATCACAAATTAACATTAATCTAGATTCTGCCATGTGGCTTGATTACCTGTCTTCTGTACTATATGTTTAACTTCTTCAGTGTCTCACTGGTGTCTCTGGTGTGCCTAGATTTATCCTGAGTTCCTCTCTCTGCCCCAAAGTCCCACCTATCCTCACCTATCTACCTATTGGCCATTCACCTCCTTATTAAACCAATCACAGGGACACATCTTTGCACAGTTTAAAGAAACATTCCATAACACCAAAGTTTCAAGAAACCTTCTGTCCTTAGATATTTATGAAATATCTAACCCATACCACACACACCCTGGAGCCCAGAGATCACAAAACAGCACTCTGACTTATTTCTTACCTTGCAGTTCTGAAAGCATTCTATTCAGAAAAGCAGTTGCCAGGGCAGGAGAAGTGAAGCTCACACCCTCCCTTCTCTCAACTGCAAACGTTGTTTGCAGAGCTTACCAGGCATATGCTCCTGAACTCTTGAATATAAAAGAGCTGGATTTTGGATACCAACATCTCCAACCAATAAAGGCTGTTTCTCATTGTTTTGAGGTCACATTGAATTAATTCTTTTGTTTTTGTCCTCTCATCTATATGATGCATAGAACTTAAAACCAAAGACAAACAGGATGTTATCTAGGTGCTGACTGACACTTGTAACAGTGCTTTCTGAGATGTGATGTATAAGGTTTTAAAGCAACCGCTTACAGTCACTGAGGTGAGAATTAACAGATCTGCATACACAAGGATAGAAGACATATTGGGGTGATTTGCTGCTATCCCTTTCATCAGCTCTTCCTTTCATGAATCAAACATTTTTAAAATAAATTTAGAAGGTAAAGGGTCATTTTATTATTAATCTGAACCAGAAAAAATAGAGCAGGAAAGCTACACACTTCTTGACACCTGCTGGAGAGAGAGAGAGAGAGAGAGAGAGAGAGAGAGAATAAAGAGAGAGAATAAAGAGAGCAAGTCTTGTTTGAGTGCTTGAGTTGAGGGCTAACAAGCAAGCAGGATCAATAACAAAGGTTAGCAAGCATCTGCTTGGTAGAAAGTGAGGGTTTGGAAGAAAAAGGATGATTGCTTGGAGTGCTCAGAGTCTCAGGGAAAGGCAATTAAGAAAGGGTGCACACTCCACTCCCAAGAATATAGGCGAGCACACAAGTATTTGTCCAGGAGGTGTGTGAATGTTTTACACCAATCTCCCAGCGTTGGTGAGATGGTTCAGCAGTTAAGATCACTGACTGCTTTTCCAGAGGTCCTGAGTTCAATTCCCAGCAGCTATATGTTGGCTTCAACCAGCCTCCCATAGGTTTGTATAGCACAAGCACACTCTACTAGTTTTGCACAGGTTCTGCCCCTTAGAGCAGTGGTTCTCAATCTTGAAGACTGTGAGATATGACCCCAACCCAAAAGGAAAATACAAAGACATAACCACCACTTGTGTTAGAATAAAATCCAAATGAACTCCCTGTCTCCTTGCTGAGCCTTAAAATGCTTTTTTTTTTTTCAGAAAGAAATGCCTGGCTGAAGGACTTTTGCATTGGTTGTATGTTCTTTTGTGCAATAAGCTGATATTATTCATTGTATGTTTGTAAAAGCTACTACAGGGAACTGGTGCCTTTAAAATTGTACATAAGAACATATACTTTTACCATTTTTTGGAGAGTTTTATACCACCTTGACATGAGCTAAAATAATTTCTTAAGGAAGGGAACCTCAGTTAACAAAATGCCTCCACAACATCTGGCTATAAGCAAGCCTGAAGGGCATTTTCTTAAATAGTGATTTAAGGAGAGAGCCCAGGCCCTTGGATTCTATCGGAAAGTAGACTGAGAAATTCAGAGTAGACAAGCCAGTAAGTAAGCTGCACTCTCTATTCCCTCTGCATTGGCTCCTGCCTTCAGGTTCCCACCCTGTTTGAGTTCCTGCTCTAAGTTTCTTCAGTGGTGAAAGGTGATATGGGAGAGTTTGCCAAATAAACCATTTCCTCCCCAGGTTATTTTGGCCATGGTTTTTCATCACAGTAATGATAACCCAAATTAGTTGCGGTCATTTAAATAGGTATGATCCCTCCCCCATGAACTCATGTGTTTGAGTGCTTGACCATTAGGAAGTGGCACTATTAGGAGGTATTATGCCTAGTTGTGGCTTTGTTGGAGAAAGTAGTTGTGGCCTTGTTGACCTTGTGGAGGCAAGCATTGAGGTTTCATATATGCTCAAGCAAGGTCCAGTGTGGTACCCAGTCTCCTTCTGCTGCCTGTGGATTAAGATGTAGCGCAATCAGTTCTCGAGCGCCAAGTGCTCCTGCATGGAGCCAGAGAATTAGAGCATCAGCCATTCCTTTTTCTTCTACTACATCATCAGATCAAAGGGGCGATCCTGTCCCTACAAATATTCAGACTAACTTCCCTGAGCACCTGTCTCCTCCTATCTTATATTCCTTTCTCTGCCCACTGATATCGCTCCCATCTCCACCTTCCTAGTGCTAGGGAGGATTAAAGGTGTGAGCCACCACCGCTTGGCTATGTTTCTCTTTTAGACGGATTCAATCTCATGTAGCTCAGGGTGGCCTTTAACTCACAAATATCCATCTGCTGCTGTCCCCTGAGTGCTGGCAATTAAAAGGTGTGCCATCACTGCTTGGCCTCTGTGGCTAACTAGTGTGGCTAGCTCCACAATCAGATCTTCAGGAAAACTTTATGTGTTAAAATACAAACAAAATGTCATCATAGGTTTCCTTTACAAGGGTTGCCATTGTCATGATGCCTCTTAACAGCAATAGAAACCCTAAGACACTGGGATAACCACTAGGCATAATAGGTTATTTGTGCATATGATATTCTCTCCATACAGTAGCTGTGAAGTTATTAATTGTCTAAATAAAAATTTTGGTAGTTCTCCAAAACTAATGAAAACATTTATAATACTTATTAGTAAAGTTCTTTCTTGTTTATTTATTTACATCCAGAATACCTAATTTAAAAGGTTTGAAATCGCTAACAGTTTTGTATTTCAGCACAGTACATGCAGATATTTTAAATATATAACCTTTACAAAACCATATTTATGACTAATAATTCAACTATATAAAATAAGTCCTATATAATTTTTGCTGTGCTGTTTTACTTTATTGTGTTATCAAGCCTTGTGCAAAATTTTGTAAAGTATTGGAAATGCAGATAAGAGTCACCAGCTTTCTTATTTCATTTACTAGTAAAGAGATACATGCCAATATTAAATCGGATAGAAAGATGATATGGCAACCATACAATTTTGCTTGTTGTTCCTTAGTCCTGTTTTATTGCTTACCTTTATTTCATTAAAATATTAACAATGCAAATCAGACCAACCATGGCCCTTTTATTTTCTTTCTTTCTTTCTGCTTTGTTTCAAATAGAAGTTAAGTTAATGCCCCAGCCTGCGGGGAAATCAATGGAAACCCTAGAGGGGGAGTGGGAATGGGATGGGACAAGAGACACAAGAGATGGAGACAAGACAGGATTCTGATCAAGTCTCATTAATTCAAGGGAATAATCCAGGTAAATATAGGGTAAGGGAAAGGAGGAAATTCTTCTTGGGTATATGGGTAGCTAAGCAACTTACTAGGCAACCTAACCATAGTCTAATTGTCAGGTGGAAAGTCCCTAACTGCAATATGCGGAAATGTCAGAATGTTCAGAACACAGAACAATGGAGCAATAACTCTTTGCAGAGTTAGTTTTTGACAGATCAGAATAGCAGGAGGAGCCAAGCGCAACAGGGTGGGCGAAACTGATTAAAAGATCAGTAAGTCTCCCACAAGTTAATAGCTGATTTGAAAGATATTTGATTTACTCAATGTCCTTGAAAGAACTAAGAAATGTTTGTTACTAGCTATCGAATAATTCTGGTAAACAGAGCCACACAGAATTATCGAGGAAAGACACTCAGTGCAGTTACCCTTCTTCCCCACAATCCTTTGGTCTCTGGGCCATGAGGGCAAAGAGGACAGACACAGCAGGTGGGGCTTTTCTGGCTTGTAAGCATGACAGAAATAGCCTTCAAGGATACAGTTTCAGTGAGGCAGCTCAACTTTATTCCAGAGTACAGGGGATATATAGGATTGTGGACAGTAGCTGGGGAAAAACCTAATTTGCATTAAGTGGCACATTACTACCATACAGCTAGATTAGTAGCAGCATAGCCCTATCAAATTAGCTAGAGCATGCCACCTAATTACCATACGGGCAGCAGGGGGATGTGTTTCCAGAGAAATTTGTCAAGAGTCAAATACTCATCCTGCCTAGAGACATTCTCCAAATAAAGTTAGGTACAGAACAGAAACGCCCTCCAACTGGGGGAGGGAGTCCTCCATGTTTCCAAGGTAGGAGAGAACTACCAGGCCACGGCAGACACAACTTCAGAGCAGCAGGGCCTCCCAACAACTCCAGGATGCAATGAAGCCTTGAAGCGGCAGGGGCATCAGCCAAAAGGAACTGAACATGAAGCAGCTTTTCAGAAGCACATTTACTGACTGTCACAGAAACGATATTTTAAGAGTACCTCAAGTTCCGCAGACCAGAGCCCCGATCTAATCCACGTGTTTATCAGCGGACCACATCACCTCTGCAGTCTCACCTTTACTGTGCACTCTTTGCAGGACTCAGAAATGCAAGACTTCCCGGATGGCCAAGAGTGTCTTGTGACTAAAGCTATGCAAAGCTGCCAAGTTCCCTCAGAAGAACAACTCTATAAATCACAGAAAACAATCACTATTTATTACAATGATTTATTCAAGGCCCGAGTGCCTCCAAAAGAGCAGCTACTTCATTCTAAGGTTTACACCAGATACAATGACTGTACTAAATTTCCCACAACAGGATATAATCATTACGATGATGACAGTTGCTGTATTGATAAGCCTAGGTCACTCCTAAAGTAATACAAAAAAATATTATTTTTCAACTTTATCTCAACTTTACACGTTTAAAAATATAACTATTGGTAAAATTACAATTATTTTGTAAATGTTATAAATTTAAAAGTTATCTCAAATATATATATGTGTTCAGTTTACTAGAATATTTAAAACTTAGCCTGACTTTAATATGTCTTTACTTTGTATATTGTGTATATATACACATAAACTTTTTATACACAACACACACACATATATATATATACATATGCACACAAATACACACATATGTATACATATAATATATATATATATATGGCCAAAGAATAGTGACATTTCAATTAACTAATATATTCTAAGTGGACTTATTATTTTAATACTTTTTTATTTTTTGAAATTAAAATATACTTATATCATTTATATTTTTTTTCTCCTATTCGCTCTCCTTGGTCCAACCCTTTTTGCATACTTCTCTCTCTCCTACCATGCGGCTGTCTCTCAAAGTCAATGCCTGGTTTATCTGTGTCATTATATATGTACGTATGTATACATATATATGTGCATATGGAAATACAAGTACACACATATAATCTGTATATATACAGATAACTATGCACATACACATACCTAAATGTAAGGACACAACCTGCTCTGTCTGTATTTGTCTGTATATTGTTTGTATGTTTATGTATGTATTTGACCATCTACATTTGTATGTATAGGATTCCTGATGTGGGATTCCCCTCTGTATGCTGTGAATGAGTTTTATTACCATTTATTAATAAAAAGCTGCTTCAGCCTATGGCAGGACAGACTATAGGCAGGTTGAAAGAGATATAGAGACAGAGTAGGCAGAGCCAGGGAGATGCCAAGTAGAGCCAAAGGAGACAGACCATGCTGGGTAGCTGCCCAAGAAGCAAGACGCAACAAACCATGAGTCTCATGGCAAAATAGAAAATAATAGAAAGGGATTAATTTAATATGTAAGAGTTAGCGAGAAATATGTCTAAGCTATTGGCCGAACAGTGTTGTAATTAATATAGTTTCTGTATGATTGTTTGGGTTTAGGCAGCCAGGAAATAAACAAGCAGTCTCTGCTTATAGATTACAGACCTGAATATTTGATATTTAGTAGCTAAGCAGTATCTTGTTCTCTGGGGAAGACTAATTTTCACCTCTCATTAGTCATCAGTCACTTGTGGTTCTTTATCTAAGATTGGAGGCCCATGAGATTTCTTCCTTCCATGTCATGGTGTATACTGGTGTTATCCTTGTTTATGTCATGTATAGGTAGCCAGGTTGATGAGAGTTGGTGTAAATTCTCTGACATTTCTAAGAGACAGTATCACAGCAAGCTTCCTGTTCTCTGCCACTTACAATATTTTAGACCCTCTTCCACACTGATCCCTGAGCCTTATGTGTGGAAATTGTGATGCAGGTTTATCAGTTGTACTGGAAAATATACAGTTACTTGTTCTCTGTATTTTGAGCAGTTACAGTTTGCTGTAATTTTCTTGATCAATCACAAGAAGTTTATTTGAAAAGGGATGTGAACTAAATGTTTCAGTGCATTAAAGGATAAATATTTAAAATATTATTAGGGATTATGATGGTCTAGAAATATGGCAGTTGTATAGTCTCCTCCAAGATCTGTGACTTCACTAGACCATGGTAGTTAGCTAGTTTTCCAAGCCTTAAGTCAAATTAGAGAGTTATGGATACAACCATAATATTTATGCTATTGTTGCAACCTTAAGATTATTACAGTTCATAGACATCAAAGCTGCTTAGGACAATTGGTGGTTTCCCTCTCAATGAAGCTTTCATGGAAACTTCTGGTACCAGGAAAGCTAATCCTCAGAGAGGAGTCTGTCATGTCAGATTCAGCTCCAGTTTTCTAGGTCCTGTGACTGAAGGGGATTCTCCACTCTGCCATCCCAAAGCTCTTGTCAGCCTCTCCTACCTACCTCTTTTCTTCTTCATACCAAGTGTGTTCTATCTCCCTTCCCTGGAGACAGACCTAATCACATGAGTGGCCTTTTTCTAGTTTACTGCACTATAAAGCTCCTCCAGTTTAAGCACTTAAATCTAAAGATAGGAAACCAGAATCAAGAGATGATAGAGAACACACGTTGTTTTTGGGAAAGTGGTTTACCTTACCAGCTCAATCAATATTCTGCAATTTTATTGTTTTTTTTTTCTTTACAAATTAACAAAATTCTATTATGCATAGGTATCACATAGGGCATCGAATAAGCTGCATGTTACAGTTAGGGTCTGAAGCAGAAGAACAAAAAGAAAACCCAGATAATGTGGAAAGTAGATGGAGAAGGAAACATGTCTGTCCATTATGATAAGGAGACATTTATGAAGAGGATAGCCATGAAGTCTACCCTCTTCCTCTGTATTTTTCACATCAAAGAGCACAAAGTTGAATATTAGAAAGTCTATGATAAGACAGAACAGTTAATTAGGAAGTCACCCACATCTTTTCCTTTAAATACTGGTCATCTCAGTTACAGTTTGGATGTGTACTGAAAAGTAATATTGTGGTATTAACAGAGGAGTGTCTTAGGCTTTGAAATATATTATTGTAACTGGCTCAAGATGAGTTTTTCTTCTTTGGGATAAATATGTATTTACTCCAAGAAAGATTCTTATCTTTCAGATAAGTGTCCACAGTACAATTTTCAGACACATTTCCTTATGAAAGTGCAACAATTAAATTTAGTTTAGATGTTAAGCCTAGTCACATAATTTGTCTTCCCTGTATTTTATGTTTTAAAATTGTAGAACTGGTAGTGTAGCTCAAATAAAACTGTGTATACACATTTATCACTTACAAATTATATTTTGGAAGAAAACATAAATCATGTTTCATGAGAAACAAGATTTACCACACAGTGAGCATACCTTGTTGCAGTTTTATATAGAAAGGAAATACACCAACACAATTTTCTGTCTTATTTCTTTCATTTGGTATGAGAGCTTTTTTGATGTATAGTGTCTGAATCTATCCATTACTACACTCTATACTGCTCCACCTTGTGAGCACAACCTTACTCATGGGTACACTGGAACACTGATAAACAACCAGGTCATTAATAATTGGAAATTTTACAAAAGATCCTCTTTGAGTATCTACCTTTTGATGAATACTTCTGTCATTATATAACTGATTATATTAGACACAAAAATTTGTACTGACTTTAGTAGACAGATCCAATTTTTGAGGCTAGCACCCAGAGAGTCTCTTCTACTCCAACATTTGAGAGTCCCTCTGTGTTTATTTTCCTTAATGGGAACTTGCTCTGATTATTTTCATGTCCTATGGAGGACTTCTTGTGAACTGCATTTTCTATCCAAAAATTTTACTTATATAATCCCAGTCTAATTCAAACTAAGCCACATTTGAGCCTTTTAGCTCAAGTTATTTATACTTTTTGTATTATTATTCTCAGGATCCACTTAGATCTATGACATGATGTTTTAATTTGAGTTAACTGGATTTTTGTTAAATGTTATGAAGAATACTAGGTTGAGTTCCAGCCCTCTGATATGTGTTCCCCTTCTGTGTTCCCCTTCTGGCAAGTGATTTTACCACTTGTGTTTTGGTGATTTTTAGTAGAAGAAAGATTATGATGATACCTTCATCCTAGAGGTGTTAGAATTGTATCAGTATTAATCTGTCTTTAGCACATGAGGAGCACTGCAAGTAGGTTTGCTATTATAGTGCTGTCTGTCTCCTCTGTGTTGGTCATCATCACTTTCCAGCAATTGTAAAGGTTTTGTGTCACTGTGCTGGGTATAAAAGTAACTTAGTGGTGGAGTGAAGGCCTTGCACACAGAATATTAGAGCCCACACGCTGAATGGTCTACCAAGAGAAGAGAGGACTCTTCCAATAGCATTCAAATGCCTAACACCAAAGTTGTGCAATCGCTAGCTCTCTCTCCTTTCTTGCTTTTTACAGACTCTATGGGTTTTGCTCTTACTATCTTAGGCATCTATTCAGTTGTCACTGGGTATATTTTTATTTGTTGAACAGTTTGTAAATTGTTCTTTTCTCAGTGTGAATTGGTTATTGTTTAACATACCTGGTCCCTCATCCTATTGTTCAAATTGTTACATGATATTTGATTGATTGACCATGCTTGTCCAATGCTTTTACAGATAAAATCACCAGCTACATACTTCTCAAGGATTCAGTCTTTGAGGATGTTGAAGACATATCGTCTTAAAGTATTTAAATTTCCCTAATAATAGGAGGAAATGTTAATGAAAGAACTTAATGTCATTAGCAAATATATAATTTGGCAAAACTCTTTGATAAAAATTCATAATCATTGTTTTATAAAACTCATTTTAATTGTGTGAATTTATTTTTGAAGATTGTCCTAATTTGCTTTCTGCTACTGTGAATAAGCAGTGACCAAAGCAAACTTTTGGAGGAAAACATTTATTTCATACTGCAATTACAGCCCATCATAAAGAGAAGTCAATTGGGTCCTTATCTTCAGTTCTCATGGAGACTTTAATGATTAGGGAGTACTGAACTTGAAGTCATTTTGACAAAAGTTATGCAAAATGAAAGACAGACATTAAAAACACTAAGAAATATTGTGGGTTGTGTTAACTTCTCTGTAGACCCAGATAGTCCTACAAGTAAAATATAAAAATTGTTTGAGACTAGGGTCTGGACCAATCCAAGCAACAGACTCTCGCTTCAAGAAGGAAAGAGAGGCAAGACAGAAAAAAAGAAAAAGACCAAAAAGGAAAGAAGGAAAAATTATAAGTTGAAGGCATGTTTTTAGCTTATAGATGGGACTGGAATGATGGTCCACTGGTAAAAGCAGAGGCCAGAGTTCGGTTTCTAATACTCATGGCACTTCCGTTCACAAGTTCTTGTAACTACAAGTACAGGAGGAACTTTAAGAGGAATTCAGTGCTGCTGGTCTCCTCTGGCACCTGCATTCATGTGCACATACCTAAACATACATATAGGGATGTGTGCACACGCATATGCATCCATATACTCACATCCACTCACAAAAGTATAAAAAATAATGTTTTAAAAGCTTCTGAATGTGTTATTGGATTAGTTTTAGTAATATATCTATTTTAAGGAATAATGATTAAGATACTTCCAAATTAGAGACTATAAATAAATAGCAATGAAGCAAATTTAAGTGTGAAAATTAGTCAAAGAAGATTGTGTCTCATAAGACATAATAATAAAATTTCTCAAAAATCTTGGCAGAATGAGAATAGATATAAAGAGCCAGCAGTTGAATTATTTTTCAAAGCAGTGAAAATAATGAAAGTTGGATGGGACAAAGAACTTAGAAGAAATCATTTCCTATCTAGAATTCTGTACTCAACAAATATGCCTTTCAGCACAAAGCCAAAAGGTAGATTTTTGAAACCTAGAAAAGAGAATTTGTTTTCAGCAGGTTGACATCATCAGTACTATTGAAGGAAATCCACTGGGCTCAAACAAACGATGCAGTACAAAAATATGGATCATAATTTTTAAAAAGAAAGAACAATGCCATTTTATTGGTATATACATAGAAACATGACCAACCCAAACCTGACAAATTCCATATTGAAAGAAAGTAAATTCTCACTGAAATAAAGGGAAAGATTGGATTACACACTCAGGAGTATTTGCAATGAGTGGAAGCCTGTATGTAGCTTTTGATCAGCATTCTGTACCTAGAAAGACATGAGCAGTCCCAGAATTCAAGAAAACACTTTTAAACCCAGAACAGTAAAACCGAAGAGGCAATACAAGCAGTAAAGTTCTACCCACGAAACAGGAGGACTTTCCATAAGGTCATCTCACAAAACTTCCTCAATTCAAGGAAAAGGCAGGGGTTATCGTGACTCACCTTTCCTGTATATGGAAGCGGTTCTTTCTAAACGTCAGCTTTTCTGACTCTTATCAAAGAGAACGTAGACTAATGGTGATGTGATCCAAAACCAGAGAGACAAAACTGCGTGTTCACTCCCGTATGTATATCCTAGTCTTTAATGGCTACGTGTGTATGTAAACAGGTGTGATGGCTCTTAAAGTCAAAAAATCCAGAAAGGAGCTCATGAGAGGGCAGAACTGTTTGCTGAAGAAAGATTTAGAATAAGCACAGGGGTGGAGAGGGGGCGCTACACAAAGAGAACAGGCTATCAGTAAGGGGGATAAAGAAAACACACGGTCTGAAAAGTCCTAAGTGTATCGAACACATTTTAGGAAATACCAATGTATATTTAAAAACAGTGATCTGGCTTTTTATCTATGCCATTTTCCAGTTTGGACACATGGTGGCAATGTAGCTCCAGGAAATGCATTTGGAGTTAAGGCTGGAGAACCCAGAAAGGCTTGAGCTCTCTTTAAATCAGAAAGGAATGCTTCCACAGAATTCCCCATCACAGGGCAAGAACGTTGATGCTATGCCCACTTAGAACGCAGAAGGGAGATTCAAATGAAAGTTCAGCTTTCTAGAATCCACACTTGAGTTAGATGAAGGGAGATGACGACTTTGTTTAATTTATCTTCATAAAAGCCATTACATAAAAAATTAACCCTGCAGCAATCCAAATATGGAAAGCCACAGGGATATTCAATAATTCAGAAAAAATAAACAGTTCATTAAAATAGCACCTCACAATAAGAGCATTCAGAAATGGAAATAAATTGTCAAATATGTTAATGATTTCATACTAAGGCATAAAAGATAATAAAACGAAATCTAAAATAAATTGTGACAGATAAAGAAAAATAGTCCTTAAAATAAAATGAAATAAAATGCATTTATAATCAGTCTCCATTAAGAAGAATTCTATCAAACACATTTTTAAATACTCAGAGAAATATGTGAGAAGTTGATAAGTTAAACTATTTCATATCATGATGTTAAACAATGTCCATCCTTAATCTTAAGACTGGTCTTTTGGGTCTTGGAAATTTTACGAGCTTTAGAGACAAATAAAATATCCTAATGACATATAGCAATGTATTACTATTTTGAAACTATGAGAGCAATGTGACAAAGGCAACTTCAGGAAGAAAGAGTGTATTTTGGTGCTGATCTGAGGGTACAGCGCAGCCGCAGAACAAGGCAGCTGCTGCATTGCACCTGCAGTCAAAACACAGCGACACAGTGAATACCGATGTTCAGCTCTTTCTCCTCTATACTCCCTGGAGGATTCCAGCCCTGACATGGTGATACCCACATCTAGGAAGGATCTTTCTCTCCCAGTTAATCCAATCTACAAACTCCCTTATACATATACACAGAGTTGTATCTCCTAGTGCCTCTCAATCTTGTCACTTTGATAATCAGATCTAAGAATTATAAGCACCAAAGAGAAGAGAAATAAAATTAAAAAAAAACCTCCACTGCTGATTTGGAAACAGGGAGATGGATTAGTGAGTAAAAGCACTTGCTGGGCAAATCTGACAACCTGAATTCAGATCCCCCAGGATGGATGTAACAATCTAAATAGAGATGAGAGGTGGAAACAGGAGATTCACCTGGAAGCTCAAGCCCTCCTAGTCGGTATTACCTACCGCAGCTTCAGGAATAAGAGAGACATCTTCTCTAACAGGGGGAAAGTGAAAACTGACTCCCCTAATCTGTTCTCTGCTATGCACGTCCACACTGAAGTATAAATATCATACACACATACATGTGTAGACACATATGCAAATAGATGGATCTAACAAATATTAAGTGTAAAAGAGACCATGAATTTGAGAGACTGCAAGGAGGGATGTATGGGAAGGATGAGAGGGAAGAGAGCAATGGCATAATTATACAGTAAAATAAATAATAATAATAAATATCACAGATACTCTTGACTATTCTGTGTATAGCCTTGCTTTAATTGTCCCAGCGTTCTCTATGGCCCATTAATGCCCATGTATTTCTACTTTTCAGTATTTATACACAAACTGGGAAGAATATCAGGAAGGAGAATTCTTTACTGCTCCTATAGACTCTACAGAAAAACAAAGCAATGAAAATCATGTTCAAAGGGAATTCAAAGGCAACCTATAAAGGTCGTGCTGTCAGAGAGCTAAGCAAGCCAGGGTTTGAAAGCTCTAAAATGGAAATAACTAACTCATTTAACAAGAAAAAGAGAAGAATATGTGAGGTTCTGAATTAATACACAGGGGAGTAATTGACTCGGTGTTTAGTGAAAGTATTAAAAGAAATTTGATATGCTGTCACATAGTACTGCATAAACACACAAAAAACAGGCTTAAATATATATGAACTAAAAATGACCCAGGATTCACTTAAATAGATTTCCACCTACATTCAGAAATAGAGTTTTGAAATGCTTCTCTATTTGAAAACATGTCTTCTATAATTTCCTGTTAAGTTCATTAAAAAAAATCAAACTTGTTGCTCCAATGCTATGTAAAGCATGCTGTATTATAGTGAAAAGCAGAATAAAAATAAACAAATAAACAAAACTCCTTTAAATTCATTTGACTCTTCCATCAGAATAATGACCACAGAATTGGAATTCAATTTTACTGTCAAAAGAATGGTATACCAACAACCTTAATTATGATTGAGAACTATTGCTAATTACTCAATATTAATATCTACAATAAAGCTTACATAATAAGTCTGTCCTTTATGCTACATACTAGGATCCCAGCACTCAGGATACTGAGAGAGGAGTTTAGACTACCATGCTAGCCAAGGCTATACAGAAAATCTTTTCTCAAAAAAGGGCATTGTAATAAAATAAAAATATATCCTTGTATATACCTAGTCTAAACCAGTCTTAGATAATGCCAGCACAGATAAAAAATGATGTAATACATTTACAGTGTATGTACAAATGCAGTTTCTGTCATTTTGACATCCACCCGATTTAGAACATTTCTTATCATATCCATTCTTTTACCGTAGTCAAAGTCAAATTCATCATTGTTCCAACAGGGTTCTGTTGTTGTTGTTGTTGTTGTTGTTGTTGTTGTTGTTGTTGTT
>LOEQ01002464.1:74695-114067 GCA_001685075.1 Bramus lutescens
TCTCCTCCTCCTCCTCCTCCTCCTCCTCCTCCTCTTCTTCCTCTTCTCTGCGCTGGAGTATATTGTCAACATAGGACTGTCATACTCCACTCAAACCCGATGGCTTTCCATACTACTCCACAAGCTACTGAGATTCTGTAATGTAACTCAGGCATCTGGAAATGACCTGATTGTCTACTTCCCTGACTGTATCACAGGAACTTCCCCTCACACTCTTAACCAAGGCCTTTCCTGACTCAGCTAACCTCAGCACTTGGTTTTGACCTCATGTCTTGCTCTCAGTTCTTACCCTGGTTTTTCCATATTCTCATAACCATTTTTTCAAAACAACTCAAAATCTTCATTCTTATTTAGAAACAAGGAACTTCTAATCCCTAGATTCATTATCTGTGGTGTGCACTTAACAGAGTAAATGAAGCACAGTGATATGCAAGCAGTAATTTCCATGAATATATTGATAAATTAGAAAAATAGGATTATTTCGTATATTCTTTTGAGATATCTTCACTTCATTAAAAAAGTATTTTGTAAAAAAATAGTGTAAGTGAAATTGCATAAATGGGCATAAATATGCTGTTGTGTAAAAGCATCAAGAAAAGCGAGAGAGTGAGTGAGAGGCAAAGAGATGGGACATTTGAAGGAGGGAGGGAGGAAAACAGGATGGGAGGTCATCTGTAAAATTTAATGTGTGTTTGTGTATTGGTTATAATACCCTTAATTATCTTTTGATTTTTAAAATTACAACTTAGCACTTTAATTTTAATAGAATGAAAATATAAGAGAAGTTGTTAAGAACTGCTGCCCTCTTAACTTCTGCATTCTGCCCACAATATACATGTAAATCCTCATCCGTTAATTGTGTAGCTGGAGTTTAGAAGAGCACCTGTCATTTACTCTGGAGTGATGGCCATTTAGATCTTGAAATAATTTCGTACAAATAATTAGTGATAGTTACTGAGATTTGTGGGGCTACTCTTTCTTGGGAATTTCAGAACCTTAGGATGATTTCAGTCATATGACATTCCTGGCAAAGCTGGAATTCTTTTTTTTTTTAAGCAAAGATCTTTTATTTTATGTAAGTTTGCAAACTCGGTCTCTCGGCATGTCCAACATATTGGAATAAGCAGAGAACCCAAGCTTTGATGGGGAAGTTCAGCCAATGACATTTGGCTAGGGCGTGGCCTCCTGGAGCCAGGGAAGATAAACATGGAGATCCAGGTGTTTGTGCTCTCTTCTTCTTATTTCTCCCTTTCGCGCGCTGGACCCTGGTTACGTGATTTCACTGTTTTCCAATTATTAAACTAAATCTGTTATATTGAACTGGTCTGGTTAATCCTAATTTACCGGAAAACCCACGCCCATCAATTGGTGCCCAATGTCCATTGGGGCTTCTTTGGAGCACCAAATCGCGCGCTCAGTGCAGCGAGGGGGACCCGAGGGTATCTGAGAGCCAGTTCAAATCCCCAAAAATCGTTCAGCACTTCCGCCGGAGAGCAGGTTCGCTATAGTGCTACCCGCCTGGAAAGCTGAAGGCTGGTGCTGAAAGGATTCGCTAGCGCTGGTAAACCACGCCCATCAAAGCTTAGTTAGAATTGTGTTTTTTTCATTTTCTTTATTATTATTAAAATTTTTCCAACTCCTCCCATTTTCATCCCCTCCACCTCCCCCTCTTTTTCCAGCCCAAAGAGCAGTCAGGGTTCTCTGCCCTGTGGGAAGTCCAAGGTCCTCCCCTCTCCATCCAGGTCTAGGAAGGTGAGCATCCAAACAGACTAGGCTCCCACAAAGCCAGTACATGCAGTAGATGGCTGACAAGGAGAACTGACTGAGAAGCCAAGGACAAAGCTGGAATTCTTAAAACTGTATTTGCTTAGGTAAGGTTCTTTTCAGCATCTCCCGCATTAGATGAGAAATTTTGGTATTCAGGAACTGACTAGCTAAAAGGCCTTTTGTGTAACAATCAATAAAAGTACTTCTGCAAAGCTGCTAGGCATTCAGACTATCAGAGGCCATTCCATGCTCCTGCTAGAAGCATTAGTACATCGTGCAGTGTCCCTATTTGTCCTATCATCCTGTGTAACTCAGAACACCAATGTAATTGTATTAAGGAGTGACATCTTTTGGAAGATTATTAAATCATGAGAGTTGAACCTTTCAGTAGCTTTGTGTGTTTAGAAAAGAGGCTCAGAAAGATTCCCAAGAGCTAACTCCAGTTCCAAAAGAGATCCAGCATCCTTTTCTGGCTTTCTCAGGCACCGTGCACCCATGTGGGACACAGACACATATGCAGGCAGATCATCCATACACATTTTAAAAAGATTCCTTGCTCTTCCACCATGGGAACACACAAGAAGTCTGTTTCTAAGAACTTGATCTTAGATTTTTCAGCCTCCTGAGCTGTGAGATAAATGTTTCTGTTGCAAACTTTTTGTTCTGTGGAATTTTATTATCAACTAAGTAAATAATATAAGAGGCAGCATTTAAAGTTAAATTTAACATAAAGCGCAATGTTATTCCTTAACTAAATATATCAAATTAACTGATATTATATTTTACTATGAACAATTCCTTTAAAATATACCCATTGACTTTTGTGAAAATGTTTTTATCATAGGGCTACTTGTTCTCACTACTTATTCTCTATCTCATGTGTTTATACAATGTGCTATGCCCTCAGCACAAAGTCTTAGGAGCAATGTTAGTGGTAAATGAACAGTTGTAATTGATTCCCCTTTGTGCTGAACCCACATGTTTTTTTTTTTCTTATCTCATTGCTTCAGAAGAAGGAAGATTGTGATTATTTAAACTAAACCAAATATTATCTTTCAGGAAAGAAAGTGCTTATGAAATTGATTCTTTTTAAGGGCCCTATAGTGAATTTTAAATACTTGAAAGTTGATTCTGGGTTTGTGTTCAACATGGAGAAGGGATTCTTGATAAACATATTGGCTGAGGATTGAACATTATAATATGATAACTTAAATAAAAATATAATTTTCAGTAGAAAAAAATTCAACAATTTTTTTTAATTTTTATATCAGTTTGTTAAAAATCAGCCAACAGAACTATCTTGTTCAGTGTTTATAATGCTTTGAAGAGACATCATGACCATGGAAACTCTTATAAAATAAAACTTTAAAGTGGCTCACTTATAGTTTCAGAGGTTCAATCCATTATCATCATGGCACAGAGCATGATGACATGCAGGCAGATGTTCTGGAGCAGTAGCTGAGAGTTTTACATCTTTCAGGCATCAGGAAGTCAACTGAGACACTGGATGGTATCCTGAAAACAGGAACTCAAAGCTGTACCAATTCCAAAAGCCACACCTCTTAATAATACCACTCCTTATTAAACTGTGGAGGCCAGTTAGGTTCAAATTATCACATTTCATTCCCTGTCTTGTAACAATATCATGATGCAAAACTTCTGGGATTCAATCAATCTCTTATCTGTAATCACCCGCTGAAATCAAAATAAAAAAAGCAGATCATATACTTTCAGTATAGAATGGCACAGGATCTACACCACCATTCTAAAATGCAGGGAAGTGAGCATAAAGATGAAAACCTGGAAAAATGCAAGACCAAAAACCAGATAGGCAAACTCCAAACTCTGCATCTCCATGTCAGATGACAAAAGGCTCTTCAGTTCTCCATCTCTGTCCAGCTTTGTTGACTGCAATACACATCTTTCTCTTGGGCTGTTTCCACTCCCTGTTAGCAGTTTTCCCTTGCAGTATCCATGATTATAACATCCCTAATATCTAGGGTTCTCCATGGCAACCCAGGCTTCAACTTCACAGTTGCACACAAAAGCCTCTCTACTAAGGACACCCCTGATGTGTACCTGGGCTCCGTGGTTTTCTTTAGGTGAGGAGGCAAACATTATAGTCTATTTCTTCTATCCTTAACTCTAAAGCTGAAACCATGTGGCCAAAACTCCCAAGTTCTGCTGCTAACTGGGGTTGGAACATGGTCCTCTCATTCAGCTATACCTTTACCAGCTTTCTGTCCTTCACTGCTTAACCTTGGGTTCTGAAACTTGCTCTGTAGATTAGGCTGCTTCAAACCCAGAGACCTGCCAGCCTCTGTTTTCCTCAGTGCTGGGATGAAAGATATGGCCCACCACACCTGGCTCTAAGCTTTTCTTTATTTCCTTTTCACTAATAGAAATTTAGGTGGGATTGTGACCTGAAGTCACCGCTCCCTTTATTCATTTCCTATTCTGTTTATCTTCTTGAACTCAGGTATTGGTTCCATTCCACTTTCTAGTGTTCCTTTTCTCCTTGAATTTCACATTTTCTACTTTACCTTTCTCAGCTTCCTCTTTTTCATTATAAATATTTATTAGAGTTACCACTAATAATCATACAACAGAGTCTATACTAGGCTGTTTGTAGATTTCTTCTGCCAAGGAAATTCATCCAAATCTCTTAACTTTAGCCTCAGGCAGACTCCTCAGACAAGGGCAAAAAGTAGCCACTTTCTTCACTAAACTATCACAAGACCAATCTCTGAGCCACATGCAATGATTCTTACCTCTAAATCCTCTTCATCCTCACAGATCATGAAATCACATTCAACACACTGTTTCCTAGGCTCCCACTAGTTAAGCAATATCTAAAGCATTCCACTGAATTCCTTGCCCAAATTTCAAAGTCCTTATTACTCCAAAAAATACATGGTCAGACCTATCACGGCAACACCTCAGTTCTGGTACCAACTTCTGTGTTATTCAGCATTTCGATTTCTGTGAAGAGACACCATGACCACAGATACTCTTATAAAGTAAAATATTTCATTGGGGTGGCTGGCTCACTTATAGGTTCAGTCCTTTGTCATCACTACAGGCAGACAAGGTGTAGCAATTAAGAGTCCTACATCTTACAGGCAACAGGTAGTTGAAAGAGACACTGGATTACAGTGATATTTCATTTGTATTTTAATAAATAAAACTTGCCTGAAGATCAGAGAGTAAAACAGCCACCCTGGTCAGCCACATAGACCAGGCAGTGGTGGTAGCACCTTTAATCCCAGTAGTTTGCCACTGAAACCGGGAAGTAGTGGTGCACACATTTAATCCCAACCCTAGAGAGAAACATAAGACAGGAGAAGACAGCTCTCAGACACAGTCTCATTCTGAGGATTCCTGGAGGCAGAATTGCCATTTCGGACTGAGGCAGAGGTAAGAGTCAGTAGCTGGTTATTTTTGCTTTTCTTACCTCCAGGTTGAACCCCAATATCTGTCTCCGGGTTTTATTAATCATACTACTCTGGATGGTATCCTAAGTCTAGGAAACCTCAAAGCCTACCCCCATAGTGACAGGCTTCCTTCAACAAGGCCACACCCATTCCAACAAAGCCACACCTCCTAATAGTGCCACTTCCTATGAGCTTTTGGGGACAATTACATTGAAACTACCACAAGAATTAATGAAACTTCTATTTAATATTAATAATTATGAAAGAAAAATGATACTTTTGAATGAAAATTGTATGATGAATTTACACACATTTGTGTGTTTCAAAAACACTTCTATGCTCTATGAGTAGTAACTTATCATCAACCAAAATATATTCTTAACTATTCAGATTTCTATGTTATATTGGTCATCAAAGCATAATTAAAATGAGGTACTTCAGAATTCCCTAATTCAAATATTTACCAAATAGTATTATTGTTATAAGGAAGGCTTTTCTCAGTTTTTCCAATTTTTGAAGTAACAATACAGCCCCACAGAATATTTTTCTACTGTGTACCAAGTACATTACCAGTACCACAGATCTCAGTACTGAAGGGGAGTCAGCAGAAATCCATGAATGGGTACAAACACAAAACCTAGCTATACAACTTCTGATTCCCATTAGAAAGTTACTTGTACAGCTATGTATGCTACTGTTCTAAGCATGATAGGTAATGGATGGAAACAGCCTAGATGTTCATCAACAGATAAACTGATAAGGAAAGTATGACACACCCACACTATAGAATCTTATTCAATCCCAAAGACAAATTGAAATCATGACATTTGAAGGAATATGGATATGACTGAGTGCTAATCAGAATAAGCCAGATTAGGGAAGCTAGTTACATTATCTTTGAAAATTATGTTCATCATTATTGTTTTGTAGGTGCCCGTTTGTTTCTTAGTGAAAGAGAGAGTGTGGATTTTGGTGGATGGAGAGGTAGGGAGGACCTGAAAGAAGGAACCATAATCAGAATATAATGTATGAAAATAATCTTTTTTCAATAAAATATAAAAATAAAATTGCATTTAGTGATTTTGTGGTATGATGTGTGTGTGTGTGTGTGTGTGTGTGTCTGAATGTGCACATGTGACTGTCATAGCAACAGTGTGTGGGCAGAGGACAACTGGCAGGAGTGGATTTTCTCTTTCCATCGTGTGGTTTCTGGGGCTAGAACTGAGGGTCATCAGCTTGGTATCAGTTATTGGTATTTTTCATCAGCTGAGCCATCTCTTAGCACAAACACCACATTTTTGTTCACATTCAGATCCCAGACTCTAATCTTGATGTGTGAGTGGAGATCGTGAAATTAGAAAGACAACCATGAAGGAGGATTATGAGACACTAAGGAGGAGGAATAGGGGAAGGACAAAAAATAAGAGAGAAAGGGAATGGTACCATGAGGGTCAAACGGGGACTTGGGAGGCCAGGAGGCCCATGGAATGGGAAGATTAAGGGAGAGAGAGAGCAGAAGGGATGCATAAGAACAAAGTGTATTTAAAAATGCCATAATTAAATCCATTACTTTTTATAACACATAGAACTTACAAGATAAGTCATAAAACCAAGGCAATAAATGTGCTCAGAGTTAAACTTGAAAAGTCTGGCATTCCCTAGTCATGGATTGGCTAGAATGAGAGGAGATGGTATGTATGAAACTGTGGTACTATTTTCCATAAAGTCTAGATGACAAAATGAGTAAAAACACAATCCAAATATCCCGTAGCTACCATTGTTATATAAGTAAATTATTAGTCAAATTTAAATCAAAATGACAACGTTAAAAAGTGTCATAATTTACATTATGATTTTTATTTTTTAACAGGATATACATTTTCCTTCCAGCCAATACTTAGCTCATATGATTTTTTTATCAATCAATTATCAAATGTGTAATTCATACTTATATATAGGTATATTTTATATTATGTATTTTTAATATACAAATATATAACTATACTATTCTATATAGATACAAATACTTGTATTTCATTTTATCTATATCTACATATATTATACATTTGTAGTATGTTATATAAAATACTTCTCTATATATTTATAAAATATATATTAATGAGTTAAGGGCTAGTGTCAACTTTGTTGCATGATAGTACTTTGAACATTGAAAAAATTTCCTGTATACGTTTTCTGGTGGTGTTCTTTATACTGAATGTGAGATGCAAACTGACCATTTCAACTACTTTATTCATGAATACCAGTTACTGCAGTAAGCAATATTTGTGCTGATTTGATTCAGTCAGTAAAATATCAGGAGCCTTGTCATTCATTTGTATTCTTTTATTCTAGTCTACTAATTCAGTTTCAAAAAGCAAAGTTTCTGACATTGTTTTCCTGACAAGTCCCCTAGGATTCCTAGGAAAGTTGATGTCAGACTATTAACAAAGTGTTTCCATATTCTGGGATTAAGGAAAATCCAGTTAAACATAATTGCTAGTTTTATTTTATTTTGAAAATAAGCTGAGTCAGTAACTCATGTTATACTCAAAATGCTGACAGTGTTATAACAGGATTGCACATAATGATTTCTCTGATTATAGTTTTTCTTATCCTTTTGAAGACAACCTATAACATCCTTCGCTTTTTTTGTTACTTTACCAATAATTTAAAACAGCAACCCTGAATCATTCATTAGCTTCATAAGGCATAATGCAGAAACAGTTATCTGTGTCCTGCAGGCAATGAGGACTGCAGAAAAATCAAGCAGGTAAGAGGCATGTGATCTTGCCTAATTTTACCACTAATCCCTTTTCATAACCTTTCTGAATAATTTCCCTTCATTTTTGGCTTTAATTGCTTCCAGTCCTAATTCATCTCAGCCTCAGAAGACATGCGTGGCGGATTTGAGAGCACGAAACTACAATTTCTCATTTCCTCTTATGTACATTGAGACCTTATTCTCTATCATACAGAAGCAAGGGATAGAAGGAAAAGGACTAGACTACACAATCAACAACACATTCCCATAAAATGAATTACTATTTTAAAAAACAAAACGTATAAGCACAGTTATAAGCATCTTGCCTTTGTTAGAGAGATGATAATGATCTTGAAAAACAGATCTCTGAGGAAAACCAAACTTGGAGCTAAGAAATGAGGTACACAGGCTGTTGTGTTGTAATGCATACATTTGAAAAGGAAACTGAGGTTACAAAATGGAAAGCTTGCCCTTGACAGCCTTCCTCTCCCTATGAATATATAAACGGGCTGCATTTAAACGTATCTCAGGGCTGACACAAGGGAGCACAACACGTCACCTTGGAGTGAATAGATACACCTCATTTTAAACTTCTATAATGAAAACTTGTCATAAACCATTTCATGAATGGCATTGCATCATTTGTCCACAAACAATGTATTTTTTAGACAATGAAAATGGCCTCCTCGTGAATTGTTCCACACTGGCATCTTCGTTTTGGATGGGTTTTAATTCATGTCGTCTGGATTAAAATTGAAGATGCCATCTCTTTCATTCTTCTCCGATTCCCACCTCATTGTTCTCACTGTGGTGTGTTCTCTACACCAAAACCCCAGGTGGACATTAGATGTAAGTTGAAGAGTTACACACACCGACTTGGCTTTTTCTTGTGAAAATGATGTTGTCTTAATATCTTTTCATTAACCTGAAAACTGTGCGATCCTTGAGGAGACAAAGGGTGAACAGCCTCTCACTGTAGATGGATGGCTCTTCCTACATCATACGTACATTCTTCATCCACTCACCAAACGTGTAGACCAGCGCATGTTCTGACAGTATTTGCTCAAATGTAGATTGGAATAACGTAGGACATGCTTCATCAGCTAAAGGATTACTGTCAATCCATTCTTTTTAAATAATGCCTTTTTCCTTAAACAATTCAAGTACAAATTTATCTTTAATATTTTAGCCATAAATATCTAGTTTGAACAGCAATTTATATGTGTTTGTGTATTTGGATAAAAAATAGGACAAAATTATATGAGATACAGGTAGACTGACATTAGCTGTATAAGTAAACAGTGAACATCTAGACCTGGAGATCTCTTAGTACTCAGTGGTTATAAACATTTACTTTTGTAGAGAAGCCAGATTTGGTTCTCAGCACCCACATGGTAGCTCCAGGCTCACATGCAGTATACAAACATAGATGCAGGCTTATATATTTCTAGAGACTCACAAATGTAAAACAAAATGGATAAACCTGAAATAATTAAAAAATTGAAATAACATTTTAACTGTGAACTATTTCTTTGTAATAACATCATCACATGTATTATGAATATTTTGTTCATAACATGCTTAAGTTTATCTATATTGAATACATAGGTAAACAAATCATGCTTAAGCATTTTAAATAAAATTTAGATAAACACTGTATTTTAAATTAATGTATAGTCTCTATATTTTCTATTTTCTCATGAATATGAAAGTATGTGTTTATATGAGCATATTTTCCCTTTTCTTACTCCAGGAAGTAGCTCTTGCCACATTCTAACTTTTATTTTGACACAAGATTTTTGTCATGTAGCCCATATGCTCTTCAAATTCACTACAATACTCTTGCCTCTGCTCCTTAAGTACTGGCATTGCAGCTATGAGCTACCACACTCAGCTGAAACTGTCTATTCTAGAACATGCCTTTAGTTTGCTCATCACATTGCCTCTGCATACAGTCAACACAGATTCTCAAATTCATGAGTGTGCATGCTAACACCCTGGAAATCAATAGGAAATGCTACTCTTTTATTGATTGCATATTTACAACACCATAGATCAGTTGTCAATAAAATACTAAGCATTACTGGGCAGTGGTGGCACAAGCCTTTAATCCTATTACTTGGGAGGCAGAGGCAGACAGATCTCAATGAGTTCAAGGCCAGTCTCATATGCAAAGTGAGTCCCATGACAGGATGGTTACACAGAGAAACCCCATCTCGGAAAAACAAAATAAATAAATAAGTAAACAAACAAATAAATATTAAGTATCAAATCACTGTCAAAAGTTTCATACCCTAATCTCTCAGATTTTTAATGCTGTTTAAATTCACTTCAAAAATACATAGACAAATTTAAATAATCCCTTTATAAATGTGCCTTTTAGCTTTATTTTTAATTAGTCATTAAATTTAGAGAACCAGTTGTAGGAGATGCGATATTCATTGCACTAGTCCAAAAATAGTAAATACATACTTTTCTAATGAAAACGTATTTGAAATGCAGTGGGAAAGTATATACATTATTGTACACTTAAAGGGCATGAAGATAATGTCTGTGCATTTATTTTTTGATGCTTTTATTGTGGAGAAATGTAAATATCCCCTTTCCTCAATTTTAAAAATGATTTCTTTCATTTTTTGAAATTATAATTACAACATTCCCCTCTCTCTTTCCTTCCTTCTAACACCCCCATATACCTCCCCTTTCTCTTTCTAATTCATGGCCTTTATTGTTGTGGAAATTTTTTTAAGGTGTTACGTCTGTGTATGCTGTAGAACATTTGCTTTAATGAGGTAAAGATGTGTTGGTTTTGTTTCTGCTGCATTTGTTTGACTCTATGAAGCTGTGATTCTTTGCCTGTCTAAACACCTGATGGTCTAATAAAGAACTGAACAGCCAATAGCNCAGGAGAAAGGATAGGCGGGGCTTGCGGGCAGAGAGGATCAATAGAAGGAGAAACTCTGGTTGAAGAGAGAAGATAGAACAAGGAAAGAGGGAGCAAGGGAGAATGAGAGGAGGAAGACACCAGGGACCAGTAACCCAGTCACACTGCCAGCCGCAGGAGAAAGTGAAAGTAAGATACACAGAAGGAAGAGAAGGAAAACGTCCAGAGGCAAAAGGTAGTCGGGAAATTTAATTTAAGAAAAGCTGGCAAAAAGCAAGCCAAGCCTAGAATGGGAGTTTATAAGTAAAAATAAGCCGTAGTGTGTGATTTATTTGTGTTATGGGTAGCAGGCCCCCAAAGAGTAAATACGAAGAGTAAAAGAAAAATTATATTTTTTGGTGTTTCAACATGAGGCTAGAGTAAAAGAAAACCCAACAACACTCTATTTTCACTATTTGTTGCATACATATATTCATATGGACGTGTGTGTGTATATGTGTGTGTTGCTAAATATGTAAATATATCCTATTTGTAAATATACCCTACTCAGTCTGTATAACGTTACTTGTATGTGTATTTTTGGACTACCCATCTTAATTATTACAGTAAATTACTAGGAATAATCATAGAGAGTGTAAGATTTATTTGCATAATTATGTCTATGTTAATCTTATTCAATATCCTACACTAAAATCTATTGCCTCGTATTAGGTATTTTAGAAAAGGAAAATTTCTCTAGGAAAGTAAAGTTTTTTTATCAATTTAAATAATGCTTTGCTCCTGGGAAAGTAAGCATTTTTATAATGTAAACTTAGTATAATATACATAAAGCTAAAAAATTTATCTCCATTAACAAGCATAAAAAGGTACTTCTAAAATGAGATTGTCGATGTCTGTGAATTCCACAGGGCCTTTTCTTTTGGATGGGGTGATTTGATTCTTTTTCTTTTAAACTAAATATTTCCGATTTAGATGTGACTTCTCCATCATTGCCTCTTAAATGGTTGATTGAATTTTGTTGAATTTGCAGTCAATATTCATTAACTTGCATCAGATTCTCTACAACAGATACATAGAAGTTCTTCTCTCCAGCCTTTCTCTAACATGCTTCTCAGTGTGCTTATGCTGGGAATGAGAGAAACAATGGCTGTCGTATTATCTCAGAGGAAGATTTGAGCAATATGCCCAAGTTTATTGATATTTTACATATGATAACATAGATGTTCTTTTTTATTTCTTAATTATTGGACTATCAGTCATACCAATTCTCTCAATCACACTACAGCAAAATTAATGTCAGTCACAACCCTTTTCCAAGTTTCGGGTTGATTTCTGCACATATTATTAATTAGAAGCCTCTCAAAGAGTAGAGATCTGAGTTTCCAGAATCAGATACAGTAAGCATGTTGGAATAAAACCCAATAAAATAGGATAAAATCAATAGCTTCTAATTAGAAAATAAACAACTACAACGTGAAGCTGTAATTTAAAAAGTCTTTGTAGTAATAGTTGTACCTTTTTGTGGCCATATGAAAGAACATTTGCCCCAACTTCAGAGGGTGTTCAATGCATAGCAAAAGCATGCTTTTGTCACCAAATAGAGGTTTATTCTGTTCTAATTCTTACTTATCCACATTTAATTACTCAATTTCAAAGAATTTTAGTTAAACAGGGTACTCGACATGCTTTGAGTGTTTGAGGTTCACTCCATTTCCAATCTCTAAGATAGGCCAAAAGAAGTAAATTATCGCTTCATGTTGCAATGTAAATCAAGTGTCAAAAAGCACCCTGTTCCAAATGTTGAGCACACACACCACTCACCACTCAGGTATGATGATCTAGAATGATTCTCAGGACTTGGGACAGTGCTGTGCATGTAATTACAGTCCTGTTCAATAGAAATATAATATAAAACCAAGCAGTAAAAGCAAAGGAAGTATTTCAGTGAGGCCTGGGAGGGAGCAGATTCTGCTTGTCTTCTCTCTCCCTTTGGAGACCAGTCCCATCACTTCCTTGGCACACTGACACTCACCACTGCCATGGAGTCTGCTTAAGCAGAGATGATCACGAAGTCTTTACCATTTTGAGCATTTGTAGCCTACCTGAAGGTGAAGTGTATATCTTACAGTTAAAATCCCAAACTTATAATTACCTGCTCATGCACAGCCACAGTCTAAGTCATCATATTTGTATAAATTCTCGATGTGCCTGTCATTAATTACCTCTTAGAATAAGTTCAAGGTGGGTCTGATAAGTGTACTTTGAACAGTGGACACAATTATGTCAGTTCTAGAAGATCCAGGCTTTTAAAATCATAGAAACTAATAATAAATGGGCCTACGTATTCCTGTATAATTAATACATATTCAAACACATTTACACATGCATGTGTGCTATGTGTGTATGAGAGGAGGTGTATTTTTTGCTTTTTTGCTTTACTCAGCCTGCTATATTTTAATTCCTTTCAGGAATCAGTCATTACTTCAGTGTTTTGTTTTTATTCTGAAGGAAAAGGCTCATCTTGGTTTCCACTAAAAATAAAGTTTGAGAATTTCATACAGGCTTATAATGTGTTCTGTTCAAACAGACCCCCATTTCTTTCTCCCCAGTTATTTCCTTACCTTCTTCCATGACTCCATGTAGGTTTTGTTTTGTTTTAAATTCAAGGCGTTTACTCGGTGTTTTCTGCCTGTGTATGAGTATGGGACTATCTACTGGAACATTTTCCTTTCAGTTAAATCTCCAAAAAATTGTACTGCAACAATTGATAAACTAGCAAGACTAGAAATTGTGTGTTTTCACAAATTATTTATAATGACCAACTCACATCTGCAAATGAATTAAAAATACCTTCAGAAGAGAGAGCCAAATGATGTCACATTAAAGAATGGGGCCATTTTGGGAAGCTATGAAGGTGAAGCCTAGATTGCCTTGGAGATTCCAAGATGTTGAATATGCCAGAGCCATGGGATACTTGCCAAGGAAAGCTGCTAATAGGGAGTGGAAACCACTCCAGGTAGAGAAGTGTGTTGCATCAACAAAACTGAAGTGAGTTGAAAATCTGAAGAGCACTTTGACATCAGTGATGGAGTTTGGAGTTTGCCCACCTGGTTTTCAGTCTTGCTTTGGTCTACTATTTCGTTGTCATAACCCCTTCCCTCCTTTTGGAATGGTATATATTCTATGCCATTATATGTTGTAAATGTGTGACTTGCTCTTTGATTTTGACTTTACATGGAGTTACAGTTAAGAGATTGTCACAAGTCTCAGAAGAAACTTTGAACTTCGACTTTTAAACAGTGTTAAGGTTAATTTAGATTATGGGGAATTTGAAGATGGATTAAATGCATTATTACATTATGAAATGGCTACAAGCTTATGGAGGCCAGGGAGTGGAATGTGATGGTTTGAATAAGAACGAGAACGGTCCCCATAGGCTAACCGATTTGAATACTTAGTCACCAGGGAGTGGCAATATTAGGAGTAGCCTTGTTGGAATAGGTGTGGACTTGTTGGAGGAAGTGTGTCACTAAGAGTGAGCTTTTAGGTTTCAAAGTCTAAAGCCAGGAAAAGTGGTACTATCTTTTTACTTCCTACCATTTGGTTGTAGAACTCTCAGCTACCTCTCCAGCACCATGTCTGTCTGTGTGGCATCATGCTTCCCGACATGATAATAATGGACTAAACTTCTGATGTACTGTACACCAGCCTCAATTAAATGCTTTCCGTTGTAAGAGTTTCTACAGGTCATGGTGTCTTTTCGCAGCAACAGAGCTTTAACTAAGAAACAAATTCGTCTGTTTACCAGGAAATTTTGTTTTTCTTAATAGCTAAGAATATTCCATTGCATAATGATACCACCTTTTCTTTATTCATTCATCTGTTGATGGTTGATGGACCTCTAGGCTGTTTCCATTTCCTGGTTATTGGGAACAGAGCAGCATGAAAGTGGATGAGCAGTTGTCTCTGGAACAGGATCTAGCTGTGGTGGATGTCATAGACATGAACTGGGCCTCCCTACCAGATGGATGTATGTAGAAAAGGCACAGAAGCTCAGGTAGGACGTGTCCTTAGGCAGTAAAGAACTGGGTGCAGTTGCTAATTTGTGTTTAGCAGGCCTACTTCAAGGGACATTTATTAGGTGGAGGAAATGGATGGATGTAGTTAGTAGTGAAAGACTTGTGTCTGCCTAAAAGAAGGACCAGGCAAGTGATGAAGAGATGGCTCAGCCATAAAGAGCAGTGAGATACTGGTGATATGTGGTGGAAAATGGAATAATGGAGTCGTCAAATGCAAAGGAGGGAGGGATGTCAGTAGAGAAGGAGGTGAAGGAACATATAACTCCAAGGCTCTTTGATAATCTTCAGGAATCATATTATTTTCTATTTACCTAAGGTTATCCATAAAACATAAAAGCAAATGTCTACACACACACACACACACACACACACACACACACGGAATTAAGTTGTTGTGCTGGCAATGATCCTTGCAAGAACCATAGGCCCCAATCTCAGACATGAGAAACTTCCTTTCAAAAGGTTAATCAGGGTAGTCTCAAGGACTCCCAAACAACATCGATTATTGATAGAGCATTGATTGTCTCTCAGGAGTTGAGGAAGCATCCCTTTTGCTGAAGACACCATACACTTAGGCCCCTTGATTCAGATGACTTGAGCTAGGTCTGACCTGGAAACCTACTTCTTTTGGTCTAGCTTTCATGGCTACAGAAAATAATATACAAGTTATCAATGGAAAGAAGCAATTTAAATGGTGCTACCCAACTGCAGCACCTACAGACCATGAGAACACTTTCACAAAGGTGCGAGAAGTGGTATTCATTTATCAGTGGCAGTCAACAGCCATTTGAATAGACTTGTGGCCCACTAACAATCTAATTAGACATAGACCCTTGGGCTAGGGATGTCATAACCTTTAGAAAAGAATCTACTACTGCTTCTGTGCTGGACAAGCATAAGTTTCTCACTACATTCTCAATCTTATCTGTACACCCACATGTAAGTATAGTACCACTCATCATCAAAGCCTCTCTCTACAGCAAATGGATACCATCACAGATAACCACAACTAGACACAAGGCAGAGTCCAACAGATCGTGGGGAACATATCTCCAGTGTCTTTATTTATATCTCAGCTCCTGTGACTGTGGCTCAGGAAGCACTGAAAAAGAGGGGCAAGACAATTGTAATGTCCATACTACCAGGAAGTCTGCTGTGAAACACTCTCTTCTAGAAATGACTGCATACACAAGACCAAAAAGTTGGCTTTATCAATGGATATTTTGACATAGAAAGGGAAATTCCAGCTGAACAGTAGTGGCACACACCTTTATTCCCAGCAGTTGGGAGGCAGAGGCATGAGGATCTCAGTGAGTTTGAGGCCAACCTGGTCTACAAACTGAATTCCAGGACAGCCAGGGATACACAGAGAAACCCTGTTTCAAGAAAACAAAAACACACACAAAAAAGAGAAACTTCTTAGTTCTCACTCCTAGACAAAGAACTACAAGCAATTAATGAATGGTGGGAATGAGGAAATTAGCCTTTTCCAGAGAGGGTCCAGTTTATTGGTTGACCAATGCAGAAGACTGGCCTTGAAAATATATGTACCATATGCACAAAAATGACAAAAATAGTGCCAGCAGTTCATATATATATATATATACATACATACATACATACATACATACATACACACATACACATGCACACATGCACAGACACACACACACAATACACTCAAGGAAAAACTTGAAAGTGGAGAGCATGGAATGAGTTTGAGAGAGTGAATATCTGGGATCATAGAGAGGGAGAAAGTAATATAATACTATTTCTATTAAAAATAAACAAACAGCAACAACAAAAAGTACAATGACCAAGTATGAGCAGTGGGGATATATGGAATTAATAAGTTGAGTGGCCAATGACAACATTATAAGACTAATAAGGAATATAAGAAGGGGGAAGATAAGCATTTGTAGAAAAGAAATTTATTTTGAGGAAATGGGAAAAATTGCAAACCAATGCAATCATAAGAAAATAGAAATTGCTAAGAATAATATACCATGCTCTATAAATCATTCTAACTCATTCTTGTTCTGTTTTCAAAAAGGAAAATTTAACTGAAAATAAAATATCTGTATGATATGCTAATGTTCAATTAAGATATGGAATTTGACATTTGCAAATGATTTTCAGAAATTTTATCTGAAAACACATTTCCAATTGTATAAATAGCAGTTATGGGGGTTATTCCTAAAATAAGATTTACTCATTGTGATGTATTGACTGTTGTTAAGAATACAGCTCTCTTAATGCTCTTAGAAGAGATAGAAATGATTGTGTGTTTGTGTGTGTGTGTTTGTGCGCGAGTGTCTAAAAGAAAAAAATCCCTTAGTATATGTCTATTGGACAAACTCATCATTTCTTAGTCAGTGCCATAGTACTAATTCAACATCAGTTCATTTAGAAATAAATGCATAAATATTTCTTAGAATAAATAATAGATGTACATTAAAGGTACACATTAAATAATAATGCAAACTATCAATTGTTTCTGGAAACCTCAATTCATGAATGTTTCCTTCATAGAAAACAACTCTTGAAAGAAGATTACATTTTCTTTTTAATTAAAAATTTTCTACAGCAATATATCACATTATAACCAGTTTAATTCATAGTAATAAAATTGATTGTATGACCTACTAGTTAATAAATAAAAATTTATTAACCTACTAGTTAATAAATAAAAATGTATTAACCTACTAGTTAATAAATAAAAATGTATTCTCAGCCAGGTGGTGGTGATGCACGCCTTTAATCCCAGCAGTAGGGAGGCAGAGATAAGTATCTGTGAGTTGGAGGCCAGCCTAGTCTTCAAGAGCTACTTCCAGGACAGGTTCCAAAGCTACAGAGAAACCTTGTCTTCAAAAAACAGGAAACAAAATGCAGTCTCATTGGTATCATAACACTTTTTGTTCTTTGTCTCTAAAAATGCATGGCAATTGTATTTATCTTACAAAATTGTATTTCGAGCATAAAGGAAATTAATACTTTTAATATTCTTAAAATAATGCATGGAGTATCCAATAAATGTCACCCACAGTTGTATCTACTACATTTTACCTTATCAAGTGCATCATGATTGAATAATTTAACTTCCATTTAGGCTCCCAAGACAGCGCATGACAGAGGTTAAAGTAAGAATAGCTTGCAACTCCTCTGACGGTGAAGCAAATGCTCATCTATAATTTTGGTAATATTCATGCTGGAAAGTGTACAGAAAATAGAAGAATTCTTATAAGGCACAAATTGGGATCTAATAACTAAGCATTCTGGGAAACTTAAAACAATGGCTCGCAGTCTAATACCAGCATTTAGACCCAACACTTTTCATTTAACATAAGATAAATGGGATGGTATTTTCATTTTAAGAAACTTAAAAATAATTATTCTAAATAATTTGAGAATAAATTGGAAGTGTTGTGTTCTCTACCAAACACATTATAGGGATGGTGGTGATAAATATTTTGTTAAACGTATATTGAAGAAGTATTTTTTAAATCTGGTAAGTTATACTGCTGGAGTTGAAACCAAAAATAAATTTGAAAGCAATACAAATGAATGTGGACAGAAAAATAATAAATAATTGCTTGTTATATTTTATTTTCTTTCAATTTCAATATAATTTCATTCTACTTGGCTAAAGCATTAATTGCTGCTATGTATGTAGAAATCAGTACAAATTCAAATTTATTTTAGTTTTCTCATGAATAAGTGCATGTTTACTTAAACATATGTAGTGAATAAAAAACACAAATGTGAAAGTATCCTTGAACTATTTTCACTTTGTTTACACTTGCAGAGCACAGACCTTCCAAAAGCAGAAGTAGAAAACATGTACTCTTCCTCAACATTTTTGTATTTCTTCTATTCATTTTCTTTTTTGAGGGCTTCATACATACATTGAATTCATTCTGGTTACCCTCAGTCCTACCACCTCTTGTCTCACTCCCATCCCTATCAATTCCTGACCTCTTCTTTTTGCAAGCCCCCTTTTCAAATAGTGTTTTGACATGCAACCCACCACATTCAGCCATGACAATAAATCGAACCATGAGCTCAAACCTCACCAATGGAACTGGGTGGACTTATCTGTGAGGATGAAAAATGAAAGCAATAGCTGCCTCTCCCCTTCAATCCACCTGTATCTAATGATTCAGCAGGATGCTGTGATGTCACGAGAGGTCCCCTGCCTGGATGTTTGCTTGTGCTGCACTGATGAGAGGCCCAGTCTTACTGTTCCCTGGAGCTGTCAAAGGTAATTTCTTTTGGGACTAGGCCTGCAGTGCCCTGCCCAGAAAATGACTTCACCACTTTTTTTTTTTTACTATTTTCCTTTTCTTCTTCCACTCCCCATTCTGTGATGGTCCTGGAGACTTAGAAGGGGTCTCCACAATTTCCTTTTGCATATTAGAATGTGTGCTGTGTAGATCTGGTTTTCATTCATGTTTAATAAAATAGAAATTGTTTCCTATCATTTACCAGTTATTATGTAATATATTGACCCCCTCTATGTTTCTTCTAAAACTTTTTAATCTTTGATTTACTTAACAGAATAGCATACAGAATCTTCCATATGCTTATAGAAAAATGAAGAGAGGTTCTTAAGACATAGGTGTAATCAAAAACATACTACAAGAAACCTACCTGCCAGTGAAAGCATCCCTGAACGTTAAGGGCACGAAGAGTGCACAGCACAGACGAGCTACCAGCCCTATGTGGGCTTCGCATCTGATACAAAGAAGAAAAGCACAAAAAAATGAATCATTCGCAGATTGGTAAGAGACTGAGTATCTCATACATCAACTTGTTCAAATTTTGCAAGCCTGTAAGAAGCACTTTTAAGTAAACCAATTAATTTTTTTCTTCATTAACTTTAATTATGCATAGAAGCCCAGAGATCTTGAGGCAGTTTCTAAAATACAAGCCTGCTTACTAAGTGGCTTTTCCAAGGTTCCTCACAAATCACAGTGACAATAAAAGCATTCAGTATGGCCCTCATTAAGAAGATAAATAAAGAAACCATATAAATGCAGATGAGGTGTGTGTGTGTGTGTGTGTGTGTATTAAAGGTTTCAATTAAGTATAGAAACAGTGAATCACAATAGGAATAATCCGGAGTTCACAGTTTCCCACTATTCTATTCTTAACATATGTTGTTTCATAATGAGGTCTGCTTAAGGATATTAATTTCCTCAAAATTTCATACTTTGAAAGGAATGTTTAAGTGGTGGTCAATCAGTGTTCACATGAAAAATCTCATTAATAGCAATGGCTTTTCATTGGGAGAGGCGTCCTGTGCATCTCTTCAGTCCTTGTAAAGATCACTAGCACATATGAATCTAGTACCAGGGAGATTTTGACATTTTATTGTATTCAAGATTATTCACATAGCTGCATTATTTTTCTTTTCTAGGATCTTTTGTTTCACACTGAATATGAGAGAGAAATACTAAGAGTTATACTAATAGTCTCCTCCTACTTAACATTGTTTCCTCTAGCAATTAAGTTACATGCCAGCATATATCTAACGTTCTATGAAATCTGAGTAATTTGGAAATTAAGGCATTTACTTTTGGGGTATCAAAATGCATTTCCATATCTATAAAATGTTTGAGGGTTTTAACATTTAGCTAGTTACATGTGAAGTGATTAGAATGTTCTAAAATACATAGACATGAACATATGGTATATTCTCACACTTTCATATAAACATGCATGTATGTATGAGCACATATATACACATATGTAAATATATACTGGAACGTGATAATTTTTATGATTTTTCATTTACATCCTCATGAGAAAGTAAAAATAAAATAGATTTATGATGTTGCATATTAAACTGTATGATACAGATACGAGGTTTAAAATGATAGATACATTATTAAAGTTCATCATTTCAGGGTCATTGCTTCTTTTCTTAAAAAATGGTTTTATACTAACTTGACTAATGTTTTTATGATTTTTAGTAAATGAATTTGATACTTGAGCCTGGACTAGTGCACAAAATTCTGCTGTCTAATTTTCTAATATGTTTATGAAGTTCTGTTCTGTCATTAACATTGGACTTGTTACAGAGCAGGTTTCATGTGAATTATATCAAGGTTTAGCTGTTGCTCTCTGCCTTGTAAGAAATAGGCAGGGGTAAACTGGAGAATGCTGTGATTACCAAGCAGCAGCAGACACTCACGATGGCTGAGACATCTGAAGTTGAGTGTCTGATGTCTTCACGGTGCTTCTGATTACAGCTTATTTTGTCATGCTGCAAACCGTGATGTTCTATAAACCTCTTTACTTCCTGCTGGTGAACATCTGTCCTGGGTTTTAACACCACATCAGTTCCTAATGTCAGGCTATTCTTTCTTCTCTCTTAAAAGAAATATTTAATTGTGAGCAAGAGAAATACACAGAAATTTAGCTAAGTAGAAAAGTATGTCAGTGAATGGGATTACTCATTAGGTCTACACATATTCCTCTATCAATGGACATTTGAGTGATTAGACATGTATACAAAGTAAGCCTAGCATCTTAAATAGTTTGCACCATTAATGAAATTTGCTTGCTCTTTAAAATATGCTTAGTGATACCAGAAAAACATAGTTTCCCTTTTAGGTGTCTTAGTATTAGAATTTAGGCACAGACTAGAAGAAACTCCAGGAAGATTTTTATTAGCATTTAAGAGAGAACAACAAGGTAATTATGCTATAAATCTAGGCAGCTTTCAGGAAAGGGGAAATGGAGAACTGAGATGTTATGTTATTTAAATAACTGTCATGTTATTTACAGTGGAGGTCAGCAAGCAGTCTTATGGCAAAAGGACAGAGATTCAGGGAAAGCATTCCCAAACTCTGTCCAGTACACACAAGAAACAGAAATAGATTAAAGTATTTTTTAATTGAAATGCTTTAACATTTTTCTGAGTAACTGGAAGAAAGTCGACACATACAAGGCAGAAATTATGCCATCAGTTTTAAGTGGTCTACTCTATGTAGACGTTTTTTAATTTTTAAAATAATTGTTACACATTTAAAGTCAAAGCTATTTTAATGTGATCATTAAATACATCAAATTTGACTTTAAATGTGTAACAACTATTCTGAAAATTAAAAAAATATCTTTCTACACAGAGTAAGTACTGTCAAATACAAAATGGGAAACTTTAAATTGGAAACATTGCAGCATGTCTTTGTAAGAGGCAAGATATAGCTAAAATTATTAATATAGATCCAGATATAGATAAATGCATAAAAACTCAAGGCACAGTGAAATAATTTTTTACTCATATTTTCTTTATCCTTGGCTTATTTCTGCATGACTGTGCTTATAAGAGGATTAAGTCCAAGGAAATTTAAACATGCATTTTAGATGAAGTTACACATATGTGATCAAAGTACAAAGATATTCAAACCTCATTCAAAAGTGATATGAAAGTACTATGAGAATGAAGTATCAAGGACATCCATGAATCAAGCTCGTTGTCTTAGTTAGGGTTTCTACTGCTGTGAAGGGACACCATGACTACGATAATTCTTATAAAGGAAAACAATGAACTGAGGTAGCAGTTTAAATTTCAGAGGTTTGATCCATTATCGTCATGGTGGGACATGGCGGTCCGTAGGCAGGCATGGTGCTGAGTCCAGATGTCATATATCTTGATAGGCAGGTCACAGAAAATGTTCTGTCTCATTGGACACGGCTTGAGCATGTATGACCTCAAAGCCTGCCTCCACAGTGACACACTCTCCAATAAGACCACACTTACTCCAACAAGGCTCTTATTATTGCCACTCTCTTTGGGGGCCAGTTTTTTCAAACCACCACGTTCTGCTCCCTGGTCCCCAGAAGCTAGTAGTCGTGTCATAATGCAAAAATGCACTCACTTCAGTGTCAAAAGTCCCCATAGTCTATACAGTCTCAAACTTATTTAAAGTTTAAGGTTAAAGTCTAAAGTTTTGTTGACTGCAAAACACCTCTTTCTCTTGGTCTGGTTCCACTCCTGCTAGCAGCTTTCCTTAGCAGATATCTCATGACTCTGGCATCTCCAGCATCTTGGGTCCTATATGGCAATCCAGGCTTCACAATCACAACTTCACACAATGGCCTCTCTGCATCTCCATTGAGGGACACCCCTGACACATGGCTGACATCAGCAGCTTTCCTTAGCCATGGAGGAAAATTCCATAATTCCTTTCTTCTATCCTTGGCTATAAAGCCAGAACCACATTGCCGAAGCTGCCATGTGGTTTACTGCTTTCTGGGGCTGGAACATGGCCCCCTCATTCATTTACATATTCACCAACTTTCTGTTCGCCATGGTTTCTTTCACTGCCTAAGCTTGACTGTCCATGAACTTGTTCTTAGACCAGGCTGGCCTCAAAGTCCTGACAACCTGTGTTTTCGAGTGCAAGGATTAAAGGAATACCCCACCGCACCTGGCTCTAAGCTTTTTTTTAATTCCTTTTCACAAGTTGGAAATTTAGTTGGGTGGGATAACCATTTCCATTAGTCTATTTCCTAATCTGTTATCTCCTTGAATACAGGATTTAACTCCATGCCACTTCCTATTGCTCCTTTCTTTTCAAATATTTTACCTTGCTCAGTTTGCTCCTTTTAATTATTTATCTTCAATAGAGCTAACACTAGTGATCACACAACAGCATCTCTTCTAGGCCATTTTGTGATTTCTTCTGCCAAGGGAATTAACCCACCTCTCTTCAATTTAGCCTTACGCAACCTTTTTCGACAAGGGCAGAAATCAGCCATTTTTCACCAAAATATCACAAGAACAATTTCTAGGCAACATATTAAAATTCTATCCCCTGAATCATCTTGATCTGGGAATCCGTAGTTCATCAGATCACCCTGAGTTTCCATGCTAAATCACCTAAATTTCCTTAATTGCCACTACTTTCTTTGCTCCTTCTACTAGAGTCCATTCAGCAGCACTTAAAGTGTTGAAGTTCAACTGCTTTTCTAATCCATAGTCCCAAGGTCCATATTCCTTCAAACAAATGCGTATTGAAACCTATCACAGCAATATCCCATTTTCTGATTCCAACTTCTGCCTTAGTTTGTGTTTCTATTGCTCTAAAGACACACACACACATAAATGTTTATGTGTATGTACATGTATATAATTTATATGTATATGTATCTGTGTATGTATATGTTTCTATGTATATATTCTTTTTTATTTCTAATATAAATTTATTTATTTTACATCTCAGCTGCAGCTTCCCCTCCCTCTTCTTTTCCTCCTCCCTTTCTCCAAACCCCCTTCTGTCCCTCCCCAATCCACTCCTCCTCCATTTCTGTTTAGGAAAGGACAGGCTTCCCATGAGTATCAACAAAACAAGCATTTTGAGTTGACGTAATCTAAACACACCTGCCCATTTATTAAGGCTGGGCAATGTGACCCAGTATGGGGAATAGATTCCTGAAAGCCAGTAAAAGAGTTGGAGACAGCCCCTGTTCCCACTGTTAAGAGTCCCACAAAAGGACCAATCTACACAACAGTACCATGTATGCAAAGTGCCTACCTAGGTCAGTCCCATGCAGCCTCTCTGGTTGTTGGTTCCATCTCTGTGAGCCCCTGTGAGCCCAGGGTAGTTAATTCTGTGAGTTTTCTTGTGGTGTCCTTGACCTCTCTGGCTCCTACAACTCTTTCTCTCCCTCTGCAGGATTCCCCAAACTCCACCTAATACTTGTAGATCTGCTTTTGTTTCCATCAGTTGCCCGATGAAGTGAATCCTCTCTGATGACAATTGGGATAGGCACCAATCTGATCACAAGAGATGGCCAGTTCAGGCTATGTATCTGCTATTGCTAGGACTCTTAGCTGGGGTCGTCCTTGTAGATTCTTAGGAGATTCACTAGTCCAGGCTTTTTACCTAATCCTGAAATGCTCTCACATCTTGTAGTATCTTTCAGTACTCTCCTCCTCTCTATTCCCCACAACCTGATCTCTCATGTCCCCATCCCCACCTGCCTTCAGTCCACTCAGGAAATCTCTTCTATTTCCTCTTCCTAGGGAGATTCAGGAATCCTGAGATTTCTTTTTACACCTGTCAGAATGGCTAAGATAACAAACACAAGTGACAGCTCATGCTGGACAGGATGTGGAGCAAGGGGAACACTCCACCATTGCTGATGAGCATGCAAACTTGTACAGTCACCTTAGAAACCAAGTGGTAGTTTCCCAGATAACTGAGAATCAATCACTAGACCCAGCTATACCATTCTTGGTCATATACCCAAAGGGTATTAAACCATACCACAGGGCACTTGCTCAACTTGTCATTGCAGCTTTATCAGTAAGAGACAGAAACAGGAAACCACATAGATAGCCCTCAACCAATGAATGGGGCAAAAAATTATGGTACACCTTTTCAATGGGCTGTTAAAAACAAGGACACCGGGAAATATGAAGACGGATGGACCTAGAAAAAAATCATACTGAGTGAGGTAACCCAGACTGAGAAACAAACATGATATGCACTGGCATGTAAATGATATTAACTGGTAAACAAAGGGTAACTATGTTACAGTCTACAGACCCAAAGAGACTAGGTAACATGGTAACTCTTAAAAAAAAGAACCTAATTGTAGTGGCTCACTTGCAGAGCAGAGGTTCCATTCAATATCAGCATGACCGATGGCAGCAGTGCAGGCAGACATGGTGCTGGAGAGGTAGCTGCTACATGATGATATGCAGGAAACAGGAAGTAGGCATGTGTTGAACATGTATAAGACCACAAAGCCTGCCTGTACAGTGGCACACTTCCTCCTACAAGACTGCACCTACTCTAATAGGGCCATGTCTCCCATTAGTTTCGCTTCTCTTGGGGCCATTTTCTTTCAAACCGCCACACTAATTGTGGTTTTACGCTGGTGTTAGCTGCAGACGACAGCACACCCTAACAGGATATAATTTGCAGCTATTCCCTCCAGCACAGATTCGCTGAAGGTGCTACACAAATGCTATGTAGGTGGGGTGCATTTTTCATAGTCTGAAGCAGAATATTTAGATTTCCTTTAGAATTATAATGGGTAGAAATCTTGAAAGAAATTCTACTTGGAATAATCTATAAAGCATTTCCTTGGTGTTGTCCATAGTTATTTTTGACAATTATGTGAAATTCCTTCCCATTGTGAAGGAAAAATAGGACTGAGATTATCTTAAGGTTTGTTACAGCAACAGCCTTGAAGCCACTCTGCCTCAAGAAAACAGAGCTCACTGCCATTGCTTCCCTGTCCCCCTTCTGGGTCAATGAAACCTGAGCTTTATTCTTTACATGAGCAGCTGAAAGGCTGTCTTTTCAGAGCCTTATCGGATGAACGGTAATGGGTGTGAAAATAGTTTACAGGCACAGTATCTTTGATTATTATTAATGGGATTTAATATGAATTGTGACACAAATGTTCCCAATGCAGTCTAAGGGCATTTTCCTGTTTATTCAAAATATCTGTATTCTTAGATTAAGGAGTTGAATTAGGAAGTTTCCATGTCTTTGTGCGTTGCTGTTCCTGTATATATGATGCTGGCATGGTGGTAGCCACACTGGAATCACAAGCAAGAAAAAAATTAAGATGGTGAATTTTGCAATGGCATCCTTAGGGGAAATTTTCACACTCTTGAAATGACTGAACAAACATCGTGTTCTCTTGGGATTGTTTCTGTATGGGATGATATGGAGCTGCTTTAAATTGTCTGTTTTCCAGCTAGATCAGGCTGTAACCCAACTTATGCATTTTACACTATAGAATTGTCTTTTCCCCAAAAAATATTGTTTTAAAGACATTATTAATGTGTTTTGCCAATGGAATGGGAGATTCCTGGTCCCTTTAAAAATATCTTTATTGACAAATTATGTCCTTTGATTTGGAGACCAAGCTTGGCACCCTCTTTCTTTGTGCCCCCTGAGTAAGCTTGTGGATTTCTGGGTTTTTTTTTTTTGCTTTTGTTTTCTTCAATCATTTTCAATTCTTCTTTGTCTAACTTATATGAGTCTTGTTGAAAACCAAACATATTTCAGACATCCATTTATTATGGCTATTTTCTGGTGATGATGCATTCAGTATCAAGTATCTCCACCAAATAGTGCTTATAGCCCACTATTTTATTATACCACTTTGACACACATGGTAACCTTATAAAAGACACATTTACTTTACAACAAAAATTGAAAAGAAGAAAGCATCCCAGTTTGTTTTTAATGGGGCATTGAAATCATACAATGTTTATTGAGTTTATTCTTTGAATATAAATGTCATATGTTAATAGAGATATTGACGTTATATTATAAAATAAAGGTGTTAAAATTTTTATTTGGAAATAGAGAAAGATATACAAGGATCAACAATATAATTGGGTTCTATAGATCAGTTGTTCTCAACACTTTCATGAAACTTTAATATGGTTCCTCATGTTATGATGACCACCCAACCATAAAATTATGTTATTCTACTACATAGTTGTGATTTTACTACTGTTATGATTCTTTATGTAAATATCTTATAGGCAGGATATCTGTTATGTGACCCTCAAAGACCTCCTGACTCACCCACAGGCTGAGAGCCGCCAATTCAGGCTATTATTAGATAATTTTATCCATCTATTTATTTTGCATGACAGTTGCAGTCTCCCCCTGACCCAACGCTCCCAGTCTTTCTTCCCAGTTCCCACTCCCACTCCCAAATCTCCTCCTCTTCTGTCTCCATCCAGGAAAGAGCAGATCTCCTATGAGTATCAACAAAACATGACATATCAAGTTTTAGTAAGACTAAGCACCTCCCCATATATTAAGGCTGGGCAAGGTGACCCAGTATGAGAAGTAGGGCCCCCCAAACCAGTAAAGAGTTAGAGAAAACTGCTGTTCTCTCTGTTAGGAGTACCATAAGAGGACCAAGCAATACAGATGTAACTTATATGCAGAGTACAGGAGTCAATAAAGTAAATTTTAATGAGTAAAAATGAATACAGAGTCAAAATTGGATCTATGAGCCCAGTTTTTATGAAATAATATTTTGAATTTTGTAGTTTTATGTCTTAATCACAAAAAATATATGTTTGAGATCATAGTTCTATGAGGTGCTAGGAAGATGGCTCAGCAAGTATCTTCCTGTATGTCTGTGAAGACCTGAGTTTGAATCCATAGAAAATACATTAAAAAGTCATGTGTACATGTAATCCCAGTGCTGGCAAGAGGGAAGACACTGGGAAATTTCTGGCTGTCTTTCTAACTCCAGGGTCAGTGAGAGACTCAAGGCATTAAGGTAGGGAGTGATATAGCTGGACAATGGGTGTCTTTCTCTGGCCTATACTAACTAGTGTGTACACATTTACACACACAAATACCCTGTTCCTGACACTCACACACATACATGCTCACACATACAAACATACATACATATATGTAATTCCACACATACTCATGCACTCGCCTAACCATCCACATACATACATACACACACATGCACACACACACCCCATACCACAACTCATACGTTACACGAAGCAATATTTAAATTTTTATGACTTTTTTTAAAAAATCCAAATCATTGCTTATAATTAGGAAAATGGCTGATAAATCTCAAAGAACAATTGTGCTAACGGAATTTGTAGTACCAATATAATAACAAGGAATTCTATCAGAGTATCTTGAATTAACCACTGAAATACACAAAATGGGTAGTAGTGAGGCCATGGGTTACTTTGGCATGGCAAAGACCATTTATAAGGGATTTTATCCGTATTAAGGAATATAGGAGCTCGGAGCTCTATGTAGAGAGTGCATCGCTGAAGTCACATTTGCCCAATACTTTACGGTTTAATGTCTGCACCAACAAAAACAATAAAATTTCAATCGCCAATTGCGTAATTATTCACTATTTCATGTGAGTTTGATGCTTCTATCTCATCCAAAATCTATAGATTAAAAACTGCAATGTTGTGGTTTTAAATGATATGAAGTTGTAGTTTTCATCCCTCGTGGAAAAAAAAAATGTTTTTGCAGCAGATGGAGATCATTGCAAATGGCCCTCATTGTCCAAACCTCAGAGAACAACTGGTCATGAAATCTTATCTCCAACTGATAGATCTCCAACATAGCCCTACACTGGAGGATCGGGGAACATTGTGGGACAGAGGGTAGAAAGATCACAGGAGCCAAGGGATGAAGATATTTAGTCCAGGATAATACCTTCCACAAGTGACAGAAAAGCTGCACCCAGGAAATCTCAGGAGTGTGGTTGCTTCAACGAGACCTAAAAATTTCACCAGCATGATGATATGGAAAGGGGGAATTACCATGAAGTTCCACCTTTAGATGCAGAGCTATAGGCAATTAATAACTGCAGAGATAAGGAGAGTCAAAATTCCCCACTGTTAAGTCCCATAAAACCTCTGACTGATTATCCAATACTAATTTGTTGACCCTAAACAGACATTCACACACGCACACGTAACTATGAACAGCATTAAATGTACTTATCAGATTGTATTTGTATGAATATACAAATACAACAATAATAACTAATAATAGTAATAAAAAATTAAAATACCGTAAGTTTGAGATACAACATAGGGGACACAGGAAGTGTTAAGGAGAGAAAATTAATATGGAAAATGATATAAATACAGTACTCATATATGAAATAATTTAAAATAGATAAACACATACTACATTGTTCTCATTTTTTTTTGCTTCAGTTTTTTTTCTTTAACCCAGTTTTATTTTTGTATCTAAACATGCCTGTACCTTGTTTGGGCACAGATTACACTGAAGGGAAAATCATGTCAGATTAACATATTTCCATACACAGTGCTTTTCCAGTCTTGTTGAACTATCAGGGGAATGAAACTGTCTGAGAAATGCTGTAACAATGGGGATGAGGGAAGCAATGACCTTATTTTTGTTCCTCAACTCCAATTAAATACATTTCTTTCTTATTTTTTCTATTACAATATTATAATGTTTTGAAATTATATTTATAGCATACTCCATCCTCCTCACAACTACTTCCACTTAAATTAGCCATCTCCCTTTTAAATTCATGACATTTCTATTTAGTTATTATTGTTGCATATTCCTAAAAATATAAATACAACTGGCCCAGTCTGTAGAATGTTATTTGTATGTATGTTTCCAAGACTGAGTATGTATGTTCTAAGTACCATTTGGCATTAGTTGGCCACTTATTGTAGTCTTCCCTGAGGAAGATTATTTCTCCTCTGAAACACTCTTTATTTTTCTATAGTTTTTTATGTAGATTTGAGCTACTATTATGAGCACTCCCTATTTGTCTGCAGTTTTTCATAGATGGTTGAGATCTCTTGAGCATCCCCCTTCCTCATCAGCACGTCTATGATATCTTCTGTTTAGGCAGCCATATTGGTAAGACTTCATGGGTGAAACTTTTTGACATTTCAAGTACACTCAATCACACAGTAAACTTTCTGTTCCTTCAACTTTTAAAAACCAATCCACCCACTCTTCTGCAATTATCTCTCAACATTAGTCACAGAAACTTCACTATAGATATATTAGTTAGGGCTTATCTCTGCAACCCTGCATTTTGATCAGTTGTGGTTTTCTGAAATCATTTCTGTTAGAGAAGGTCCGCTTGTTGGCTCCCGGCTGCCCAGCTAGCACAGACCAGAAATAATCAATCAGAAACTGTATTAATTAAATAACTGCTTGGCCCATTAGTTCTAGAAACTTATTGGCTAACTCTTAAATTAATTTCACCCATTTGTATATTAATTTAACCCATTTCTATTAATCTGCTTATCACCATATGGCAGTGGCTTACCAGCAAAGTTTCAGCATGTCTGATTCTGGCAGCGGCTCCATGGTGTCCCTCTGACTCCACCCTTCTTTCTCTCAGCATTCAGCTCAGTTTCCCTGCCTAGCCAAGTTCTGACCTGCTGTAAGTCCAAAACAGTTTATTTATGGTTGCTCCTTAGACAGGAGTATGCTCCCACCAATAGGACATAAGCAGTGTCAATAAACCAATATATCAAATCTAATTCTTAAAACGTTTATATATTATTGTTTATCAACATGTTTAATGCTATACACACTGGAATTTTAGAGACTATCACTATGATTTGACTTTATCAAGGCCACAAGTCTCTCAATAAAGCATTCAATTTTGTGATCGATCTGAGTCTCAGTTAGAAGTCCCTAAGCACTTTGCTCTTGGACCAGATGATGTCTATGTGACCATAAAGAGAATGTGAGACACTGACATTCTAAGTGCTCACAGTGAGCCAGATGCTATTACCAGGTGTAAGAGCTGAGCAGATGTGAGATGAGCCACAAAAGACAGAGGAGCAATGTCCAGAGAAGCATAAGAACAAAGCAGTCACTGTGTGTGTGTGTGTGTGTGTGTATGTGGTGTATGTCACATTTCATTTTTCTTTCTAGTTAATCTATTTTCTTGGAAGGAAAAATAGCAGACAGCTTTGAATTTGTTAGGGTGAATAAGGAATGTTTTGGGACACTATGAAATAAAAAGAGAAAAAAATAACTTCAATTTAAAGAGTACAGCATATTTGGCATTTTCTATTTCTATAATTTAGAGTTAGTATTTTAACTCATCTGCCAAGGCATGAATAATATTTTACCAAAAATTTCTAGACAGTAGTTAAAATAGCCACATATGGGTTTGCAGGTGAAATAGGCATGCCAGATTTATGCTAGTAATTAATTGGAATTTTAATGGTATTTATTATCACTGTACATTATATAGTATTTTAAATGTGTTTCCACTCACAATGAGGGTTCTGCAGAGAAAGCTGCATGTATAAAAACAGCACGTCAGCAACTGTGCCTGAAAATCAGGGATAACAGGGCCAGAAATTGCAATATTATGTTTTACCCCATGTTCTATGGAAATTACGCAAAGAAGAAATCATAGCAAAGTTAAGATCAGTGTGGAATATTGCTACAAGACCAGAAGCATGTATGCCTTCAGTGATGCCTGTGTTATTGCTGATGGTGCCAGGAAGCCTGATAATTGCAAAATGTAAAAAAATTAAACATTAAGATGCCAGAAACAGAAATATGAGCAGCACTTATTGATTTAATCTTTGAATTAATATGTCTTTCTCAAGCACTGTTGTTTTTTTCTTTCAACTTGTCTACCTGATGTAGGAATGTCTTCTATCTGTTGCTACATTTCCCCAGTAAATAAGTGGAGCAAACTTTTCTCTGACCCCAGCGTAATGCAGCCGGTGAGGTTTATTTAGAGCAATGATCCTGGCTTATTTATCATGCTCAGAGGTTTTGCCCCTGTAAGATTTTCTCTGGGTGTATGTTGTCTGCGGGAGGTAGAAGATTGATGTTTTAAATTTTGGTCAGGTACCTGACAAGGGAGCTTATGAAAAACTTAAATAAGTATTCAAATAAAGTGGTGTGACTCTATAATAATAATAATAATAGTAATAATTTGATAAATCTGAGATCCTTCAGTCACTTTTGTGAGGACTAAACCTGGACTTTACAGCACCCAATGTATATAAGGCAACTTTACACATGTTCCCCCCAAAATTATTATCCCCTCCCCTCAAAAATAGCTACCCATGGCATCTTTTATTCTCCTACACCTCTATTGTTCTGAACTGTGTGGAGTGTTCATGCTTATTAACACAGCACCTGGAAATCTGGGACAGTAGGCTGGCCACATATTAGAGACTGGCCGTGTCTACACAAACTCTGTTTTCATCAAAGTCACCCCCACTCCATAGAAAAGAAAAGTCCTGCTTAGAGAAAGAATGAGTCCTGTAGCCACTTAAAATACTCCAAGCTGCACGTGTCCCTTCTGTCGTCCGCTCTGATGCAGTGAAGCCCACAGGAGATGAGTGGAAGGACAGGTAACTAAAAATCTCCTCCTTTTAAAGAGAATGTTCTGATGACAACTCCATTTTTCCTGATTCAAGGAGAAAAGTGGCTCCCATGGGCTGTAGTTAGAACCAGCCTCATGTGGCTGTTAGTGGACACGTTCATCAGAAATACGTCCTTGGCTTCTGCTTTTTTCAGGGCTTTTAGTTACTTGAGATGTTAACGTCTTTGTCCATAAGGTTAAACACACCTGCTATAAGTCTTCAGGGATAAATTATGGAAATCAGTTGTTTTGACTTTCCAAGAAAATTGGTAAGCACGTGGATAGGTGATATTTTCTGAAGAAATATGTTACCAATAGGGCATAATCACTAAAACTTAGATAAACCGACAGAGATACTACCAATATCTTTATACTATTAACATTGATTTAATTTGATCATTGTAAAGGAATCAATGTCATTTGGCCAAACTTGTATTTATAATATATCTGGAATCAGTGACGTTAGCAAATGTCTCTGGTGATGTAGGTGGCTCCAAGGTTCTATCAATTTACAGAAACTTTAGTCCAGCTGACAATGTATTTAGAACTCAGAAAATAATTCAATAGTTGACGCCTACCAATGCTGTCTGAAGTGAGAAACGGGGCCCTTAAATATGACTCTAGGGCCCCTCTTGTACTACAGCTCCCCTCTTTTAGGCTATGCAGTGTAGCAATCAGAGAGCTTCCTGTTCTAATGTGGAGGCCCTGGCCTGTGGTTCTGCAGTGAAGAAAGCAGACTCTCATTTTAAGCTACACTGCTGGTACTCTTCTCTCTTCCCTGGCCTCTGTACACGGAGACCAGGAGAAGAGGTTTGCCATACTTGCGTCTAATTGGCAATTAGGATTTACAAGTGAAGACTGCTGGAGACTAACTCACAACTGTCAGGGGCTGGTGTGGAAGCAGAAAACATTAAGTGGAAAGGCTGACGAGTGTTTATTTGGGAAATTAGTGCATTTATAAGCATCCTGGAACAGTACTTGCCCAAGCCAGTATGAATGCTCAAAAATGACTGAACAACTTTCAACTCTGGCCAAAACGGCATAGAAAAGGGTGGAAGGAGAGACCGAGTAGAGACAAATAAAGCAAATTAGAAAATTCATCTAACAAAACATACACTGTCCAGAGTAAAGAACAAAATCATAGCATGAGACTGTTTCTGGTCTGTTTATAATCTTTCTGTTGTGTGAGTCCACATCTTTTCTCTATGCTTTCTGAAGGCCTTTGTGTGCAATCTGTCCCACCTGTCCCTAACAAAAGGTGTTTCTCTTATACTGAACAGTACAGGAAGCATTGTAGGTGAAGGAAGGAGTGATAGTTTACAGAAATCTTTATCAGAACTCTACAGGCAGAACTTTAGTGACTCCAACTGACCCACAAACACTAGCAAAGCAAATATTCACTTATGAAATAATATCTGCATGCTGTTTTCAGCATAGTTAATAATCAATTTCTAAAACCCACCATAACAGCTTCATAGTATTTAATGACCATCCATTTGAGGTGAAACCTTATGCTCATTTTTCTTTCCAGCTATCTCGTTTAGTATAACTAATTTCTCTTTGTGTACTATCTTCAAAAAGGGTAAAAATGGGACTCAAGTCATGAGTTAAATAGTATTTTTTGTCATCCATATTTTTAAAAAATTAAAATATCTGATTCCATAAAACAAGTGAGATTTGCAATAATAACAAACTTGCAGTTGTAAAGACATGGCATATTCAGTAAGGGTTGTTGTTGCTGTGTTCTGCCCTTTTCTTGAGCTAAAGACTCATCCTGTGCATATCTAAGCTGTGATGTTGTCACCTATGCATAAACCTGTGGTCCCTTTATGCTGTGCCTCATAGCAGTAAGTCCTTCAGTGTGATAATACCACTTTTTATTTGTGATCAGTCCACTGTGGCTTATAGTTCTAACGATACTTTAATAACTAATCTCTAAATGCACTCAAATATGTATGCAATTATATAATTTATATAGATAATTTAATTGATATAATTTAATAGACAAAGAAACTCAATAATTTGTTCTGAAAATCTACTTGCTTTAACACAGCATTATTTTGGTTAAATAATATTTTAGTTATAAGTCAGGAGTTACATCCTTAGAATTAACATATTTTATTTTCCTATTCCTGACTCAGAAATAAAGATGTGTGTATCTCTTCCATAATGCTTGACAAGTGATAGAAGCAGTACTACTGAAAAGTTTTCACCTCTGCTTTTGCCCATAAAATGTTCATGGTTTTCATGACCATGTGTTCTGTATATAGAATTACCATTTTCAGATCTTTTTGTCTAAGAAAATTCCCTACCCACATATTTTTAACCATAAATGACTTAATTTTGTTAGTCTGTTTAGTTTACCATAACAACATTATAGACAAACAGGCTTGAATGACAGAAATAGATTTATCAGATTTGCACTAGTAGATCAAAGCGGCTATTAACGTTGAGGTGCAGACATAGCAGGGTTTATCCTGAGGTTCTTCTCTGGGGTCATGGATGACATATAAGACTATGTGTATCTCTTTATGTGTGTATGGAAGAAATTAAGGTTGGTGAGGTTACCACTATTTCTTCTAAGTACACTAATCTCAATGGATCAGGGCCCCATCCTTATGATGGTCTGATAAGTCCTGTTTTCAGCTATCTCTACATATTAGAACTTACAGTTTTAATATATAAACTGAGTCAGGTTAAAGGGAAGTATAATTCAGCCCATTCAAAATAATTATTTCTTTCAAGTGAAATGATCTTTCCATTTTATTTTCAATGTTATTTTATTTTCAGTGAGAACAGAGTGATATATGTACTAAACAATTTCAGCATGGTGGCATTTTATTTTAGACTTATTCAGTTTGGAACTACATTAGATCTATGTATAAAATCAGCCCTTTAAAATATTACTAAAATAAATATGTATCAAATAAACTGTTTTTAGAAAGGGTAATAATGGATGGGTAAATCTGGTGATGAACAAGATGTCTCTTATTAACAGACTACTAACAATTCTGTCCTATGCTTTTCAATAAAACATGCTGGGTAGAAGGGATTGCATTTGAAGTTATTGGTACATTTGAATGCAAACTACCCAACCATGAAAAATGAGGCTTCCATTCGCTATAAAAATAAATTAGGAGGCAATGTTTTGCTGGCAAAGCCATTTGTGCACCTCAGTTCATAACTATTCATGGGCCCATTAACAGATGTCTTTGCTCACATTGTGAGCTGCCTGATGATACAGGTATGTTCAGTATTGCTTTATACCTAAAGTGAATGTAGGCAACTAGTTTTAAGATATAATAAAAACCCTATGTTGATAAGAGATCCTGTGGGAAATTACACAATAATGTTACCTACATAACTAATTTTCTTTTTATGAAATCATGCTTCCCTCTACACATTTAGAACTATCAAAAGTATTGTTTAACATCACCATTTCCATGTTAATATCTCAGTACATCATAAAAAGGTAATATTTGTGCAGAAAGTGCACTGTTTTCTTTGGGGACAAAAGCTTTCACTTCTAAATTAGAAGTTGTGTGAAGTGAATACCAAGCATACTATGTGCTGTTCAATGGTTCTAAGACTATCATGTTTTCTATTTCTATGAAGTTTCCTCCATGTTGGATGGCATTCATATTACATTAAGTTGCTATGTAGGCTGATGGGGAAAGGGCTTCATCGTAGACTTACCAAACTGTAGACACTGTGAACTATAATAATGACCAGTAGTGTATAAGATCCCCATGGGTATAACAGTGGCATAAACCCTGTCTAGATGATATCTGTTTTGGGATTGGTTTAAGGACTGTTCCACAGGAGGGACTACTATGGGTCTGGTCAAGATCACATTCTCTGGAGCTTATAGATCCCCAGTAATGAGCCTACTGTTATTGTTCTGTTAAAAAGAAGTAGTGTTCAAACTGACCTCTAAAACCATATCTTCATACGTATTGACCAGTACCTCTTTCAGAACTCAAACCTCAAAAACTACGAGAAGTTTCTGTGCTCAGTGGATAGTGGTTAGCACAGAAACTCACAAGTGCTGAAAGTACAGAGTGTCAGAGGAATGCTCAATGGCTAATGGTAAATCTGTAACACATCCCCCTCCTCCACTCCTGAGTCTCAAGGACCATCTCAGAGAGGAAGCAGAGTTGTACAAGCCACAGGTAAGGAAGTAGCAGAGAAAAACCAATGTCTCTGGAAATGACAGGACGGCTGCACGTGGGAACTACTGGGAGCAATGGGGGCCTGCACAAGATTGACCACGCTCAGTGAATTTATGCCCTGTCTGGTCCCAAGGAAAACACAGAGGCTTATATTAATTAAAAACTATTCAGCCTATTAGCAAGGCTTATTATTAACTAGTTCTTACAACTTAAATTGACTCATAATTGTTGTCTATGTTTAGCCACGTGGCTTGGTACCTTTTCTCAGTAAGGCATTCTCATCTTGCTTCTTCTTAATTTGACTGGTGACTGAATACCTGCCTTTCCTCTTCCCAGAATTCTCTTAGTCTGATTGCCCCACCTATACTTCCAGACTGATTACTGGCCAATCAGTGTTTTATTAAACCAATACGTGTGACAAACTTTAACAGTGTACAAGAGCATTATCCCACTGCAGTGTGAAATTCTCAGAGAATTCATAAAAATATTGTATAAGAGTAACTTTATGAAAAATTACTATCAAGGAAAAGCATGTTGCTTGTTAATGGTCAATATAAGTAAAATAAATAATTTAGAAATGTAATAAATGAGAGTGGTTTGGCAATTATTTGTTGACATAAAGTATATGGAATGGTTTAGAAGCCTCTAAGTACAGTGCACTGTTGCCACATTAGCTATTATCAATTGATAACCTCCCAACACAGAGACATACAGGAAGACATAAGAGGTGATAGTTGGCTATAACAGAAATCGGCAATAATAACAATGCCTTTTAAAAACTTCTTTCACATGTTGCAATGAATTCAACATTTTTTTCCGCTACTTTTTTTCTGAAACAGTTGGACTCTTATCTCCCAATAGTTCAAGCTACCTATTCAGTTTGCATGACGCCACACAAGTGCATTGCTGAACACAGAGCAACACCCAGAAGCACTCTGCAGCCTTTCCCTTAGCAAAACCTCTTGGAAGCTGATATATTCAATAGGTGACATGTCAGTATTAAATTACAGCCTTCTTTTTTAGTGGAATGGTTCAGGAATATTCATTTTATCATCTGACAATTTTTATGTCATGGATGGATTGACTTTCTGTTTCAATTCATAAAAATTGTTTATTACCTAATTTAAAAAGGTATTATTCATTAAGAGATCATTCATACCAGATGTACTAGCCATCTTGTAACAAACAAGTTCAGATTTAAATTAAACAAATATTTAAACTACATAAATATATGATCCAGTAGGAACCTTCATGCTTTTAGGTATAGTAACAGTAATTGATGATGCTTTAACCCCATGTCCTCATTTGATGTTAATACTATCATTGTTGATTTAACATATTGAAATTAATAACATTGTCCTTTATGTCTATTTGGGATCAGTTTTGATGACAATGCTCTTTTATTCAGATAGCAAAATTGTCAGCGTATGTAAAAAGAAAAACATGAGGAGAGAAAAGACATCCTTCTTTTTTATTGATTTTATTGAGCTATACATTTTTCTCTGCTTGCCCTCCCTGCCTCTCCCCTCCCCTTCAGCCCTCTTCCATGGGCCCCATGCTCCCAATTTACTCAGGAAATCTTTTCTTTTTCTACTTTCTAATTCCCATGTGGATTAGATCCATGTATGTCTCTCTTAGGGTCCTAATTGTTGTCTATGTTCTCTGGGATTGTGATTTGTAGGCTGATTTTATTTGCTTTATGTTTAAAAACTACTTATGCATGTGTACATATGATAGTTGTCTTTCTGGGTCTGGGTTACCTTATTCAAAATGATGTTTTCTAGCTCCATCCATTTGCCTACAAATTTCAAGATGTCNGTCTTTCTGGGTCTGGGTTACCTTATTCAAAATGATGTTTTCTAGCTCCATCCATTTGCCTACAAATTTCAAGATGTCATTTTTTTTCCTACTTTGTAGTACTCTATTGCTTAATTGTACCACATTTTCCTTATCCATTCTTCAGTCGAGGGGCACTTAGGTTGTTTCCAGGTTCTGGCTACAACAAACAAAGCTGCTATAAGCATAGTTGGGCACATGTCCTGGTGGTATGCTTGAGCGTCCATTGGCTATATACCCAAAAGTGGTATTGCTGGGTCTTGAGGAAGGTTTTTTCCTAATTTACCTAAAAATTGCCACACTGATATTTAAAGGGGCTTTACCAGCTTGCACTCCCACCAGCAATGCAGGAGCGTTCCCTTTATCCCACAACCTCTCCAGCATAAGTTGCCATCCGTGTTTTTGATCTTGGCCATTCTTACAGGTGTAAGATAGAATCTCAGAGTTGTTTTGATTTGCATTTCTCTGATGACTAAGGATAGTGAACATATCCTTAAATGTCTTTCAGCCATTTTAGATTCCTCTTTTGAGAGTTCTCTGTTTA
>LOEQ01002464.1:114210-130972 GCA_001685075.1 Bramus lutescens
TCAGCACCATTTGTTAAATATGCTTTCTTTTTTCCATTTTATATACTTTGCTTCTTTGTCAAAAATCAGGATTTTATAGGTGGGTGGATTAACATCTGGGTCTTTGATTTGGTTCCATTGGTCCTCCTGTCTGTTTTTGTCAATACCAGGCTGTTTTCAGCACTGTAGACCTGTAGTAGAGTTTGAAGTCAGGGATTGTGATGACTCCAGAATTTCTTTTCTTATACAGAATTATTTTGGATCTCCTCTGTTTTTTGCTTTTTGATATGAAGTTGAATACCACTCTTTTGAGGTCTGTGATGAATTTTGTTGGGATTTTTTTGATGGGCATTGTGTTGAATCTGTAGATTGCTTTTGATAAGATTGCCATTTTACTATGTTAATTCTACCTACTCAAGAGCATGGGAGATCTTTCCACTTTCTGGTGTCTTCATTTTCTTTCTTCAAAGATTTAAAGTTCATGTCATACAGGTCTTCCACTTGTTTGGTTAGGGATACTCCGAGATACATTATGCTATTTTTGGCTATTATGAAGGGTGATGTTTCTCTGATTTCTTTCTCAGCCCATTTATCGTCTATGTAAAGGAGAGCTACTGATTTTTTGAGCTAATCTTGTATCCTGCTATATTACTGAAAATGTTCAAGAGTTGTAGTTTCTTGGTAGAATTTTTGGGGTCACTTATGCAGCCTATCATATCAACAGCAAATAGTGAAAGTTTGACTGCTCTTCTGATATGTATCCCCTTGATCTCCTTTTGCTGTCTTATTGCTCTAGCTAGGACCTCAAGAACTATATTGAGTAGATATGGAGAGAGTGGACAACCTCGTCTTGTTCCTGATTTCAGTGTGTTTCTGTGAGTTTCTCTCCTTTTAGTTTGCTGTTGACTGTTGGCTTGCTGTATATTGCCTTTAATATATTTATATATGTTCATTGTTTCCCTGTTCTCTCCAAGATGTTTATTATGAAGGGATGTTGTATTTTGTCAAATGCTTTTTAGCATCTAATGAGATGATCGTGTGGTTTTTATTTTTCAGTTTGTTTATATGGTGAATTACGTTGAAAGATTTTCATATGTTGAACCATTCCTGCATCTCTGGAATGAAGCCGACTTGTTCATGGTGATGGTTCTGATGTGTTCTTGCATTCGATTTTCCAGTATTTTATTTAGTATTTTTGCACCAATGTTCATGAATGAGATTGATCTATAATTCCCTTTCTTAGTAATGTCTTTATGTGGTTTGAGTATCAGGGTAATTGTAGCCTTATAAAATGAGTTTGGCAATTTTCCTTCTGTTTCTATTGTGTGGAACAATTTGAGGAGTATTGGTATTAGATTTTCAGCAGACATTGTTCTATATGCCATGACTTTGTTGGCTCCTTTTCTACAGCACTTCATAAATGTCATACTCAAGAGCAAACAGAACACTGTGGGTAAATCTACCCACACCTTTGATAATTCTCTCCTTGTATTCCTGTCAAGTCATCATTGTCATAATTTTCTCGATGAAATCAACAGTTACAATAATAAATTATCTGCTAGGATTTACTCAAAATTTTTGCTGATCCTTATTTTCATGGAAAAATTCCACAGCAAAGCAAGTTTTCAAAGGAAGGGTTTATTTGGGTTCATGCTTTCATAGTTCACAGAAGGGAAGGCGTGGCAGTGAGTGTTGGAGCAGCTGGTCCCACTGCAGTCCCAGACAATGAAGAGAGACCTAGATATGTTGCTTCTCAACTTAATTTTTCCACATTTTTAGGGCAAGACTCCAGTCTATGGAGTAGTACCACCCACACTGAAAATAAATCTTCCCAGCTCTCTTAATGCAATCTAATACTTCATCACTAACCTTCCTGAGAGTTATTTTCATGATTCGAAATCCATCAAGTTGACAATCAAGATTAACTAACCCTCACCAGTTTTTTTCTACAATCTAATAATAAATGCATTTTGTAAGGTCAGATAATTTATGATCTATGGTACCTCTCAATAGTTCTTAGTCACAATTTCTATTTTCAGAGTCAACATCTCTTTAATTTTTAGTGATAAATTAGCATACTAAGTATAAATAAACTTGATCGACCTTCCCCAGAAGGAATCTCTAGAAAATAATACCATATTCATCATAGTTATATCCACTGTTTCATATTTTTTCCTGTGGAAAAAAATAAGTCTTTCATTCATTGTTCCTTGTGCTATCAACCAAAAATTTGTTTTGACAAAATTTAGAATCAATCATAAAGTGCCAAGTAAGTCTGGCACCAAAACAGTCGCATACATTAATTTTATAGAGCCAATTTTGTGCAAAATGCCAAGGAAAAGAATATTATCAAACTTGGCATTTATAATACAAATATCAGTTCTTGAAATAGGTTATTTTTAGTCAAGAATCTGATTAATTGCTTCTTTATAAACTTTCAGTAATTGAATAATTTATCACAGAAATAATTAAATTTCTAGATATAAGAAATATATTTATTATAGACTTTTATAAATGTTGATGCTTTGTGAATATTTAAGAAGTGAGCAGAAAATGTGATTTTCTGCTAGTTGATTTAATGGCACTTAAAAGACTTTTAGATGTTAAAATAACTGAGTGGTCTGATGGAAACTTTAGAATAATCATGGCTTAAGCTCAATAGTTTATCTCTCCTTAATAACAATTCCACATTAAGCTACCTAACACCTTTTTCTGCCTTCCCTAGAGTGTGACACGCATGAGCTGAAAGACATAGCCATTTAGAATTATTATGATAATGAATAAAAAGTGAAAGCCTTAACAGGGAACTAACAATCGCCCCTTCCACGGGCTATTATTCTGTTATTTGTCCACACACATCTCACATTGCATCTAGTCAAGGTGCCAGCAATACCACTGTGAAAATAATGAAAAGGTTTTCCTTGGTTCAGGAAGCATGGCAGTGATAAGGATATTCTGTCTCTAGTTATATGCCATTGTAAAAACTCTATCAACTATTAGAGGCATTTCTGACTTCATGATAGGAAAGTATGCAGAACCTGTGTAAAAGCTGTTAATGATTTCCTCAGCAATGCACACATGAGCAAATGGCATGTCTGATTATGACCTCACAGTTACTCCTTTAACTGGGCATCATGGTCTTGAGTCTTTACCACTTGGGAAGTAGAATAGGCTGTGAAATGAGCAGATGAGTTGAACTTTCCCCATTGTATAGGCATAGGAATTCTAGGTTCTGCACGGATACCCTGCTGTATCTGAAACACAGATCATTTCTGCCCTGCTTCTCCAATAGAAACTGTCCTCACTACAGGAAAGACTCATTATCACTGCATAGTTGGATGGAAATCAGCACCTGTCCTCTTATTTGTAACTCATGAGGAAAAGCTTGTTCTGGGATTCTTTTCATCACTTTGTCCAGAATTAATTAATTTGACTATAATCAACAACTAGATCAAACCTCTTGAAAACACATAATAGATAAAATCATTGAACAACTTAGACCCCCTCCTAAAATTGTATTTTGCTGTGATAAAGGAAAAGGTAAATTTGAGAAGTTAGAAATTTTAAAAAATCATCTTAAAATTTTGCAACAAGTACAGGTTTTCTGTAGACCCCAAAATGTCAAAAATTGTAATTTGTTATTAAATATTATATATATTTACATATGACATATGATTTTAACTTTTAACTACGATACAGAATATAAACATATATGTATATATACACATAACTTTCTACAGAACAATTTATTTAGCTGTTTTTATTTCATTTTTATATAGTATTCTCAGTTATTTGATTAAATGTGAACATAAATGATAAAAGCATGTGGCCTTGGGAAAATTATATGTTTAATTTTTGTATATGCTAATGAAGAAAAATTGCCTAATCAAAATGTATGCAAATATTTTTCATCAAGTACTAATAACTTGTGAGTTAGGAAAAAATCAAAATAAAACTTATTTTAACCACCAGTTCTCTTGACATTTTTATGATAAATGTATCAACAAACTGAAATTATTCTATGATTTTAACAACAAAGTTTCTCTTTACCACTTTAAAATTAAATAATACTTCATCTCAATTTAAATATACATTAAATGTCTAATTCAATTATTATAGAAGTCTAAACCATTTTTCATTTATTTTGTTTCAATTGCTTTGAACTCAAAAAATATTTCAACAAAAATTATAATACTTCCTGTTTCTAAAACCAACAGGCTACTAAATGATACAGGAGTCACTTCTAAATTTATTTTTGCTATATCCAGATTTGTATGAAGGCTTGGCTTTTCTATCAATCTTAACATTTAAATTTTAAAACTGGCATTCTAAGATTAGGCTTCTTGTTAAGTTGGAAAAAAAAGAGGAGGAGAAAACAAATCCAAAAGATAAGCACAGCACTGAGATGATATTTCTAGTAGCAATATTACTAGTTTATTTAAATTCAGTAACAAAATTATCTCCAGGAGCCCTTGAGAATCCAACACAGTCATCATTTGGGAAACTGACCTAGAGAATACTGCTCAGGGTCAAAAACAGCCCAAGCTATGCCTTACACTATGAAGCTAGTCCTATTTTGATGGGCTGCAAACTCTACAAGCTAAATGCAAGTAAGAACGATGATTTTTCAGATTGCAAAAATCTCTCTAATAAACTATAGACTAATTTAACACACCTTTGGTATTCAAATTGGAATATGGCTGTAAGTAGAATGACATTCAAGTTGATGGTGGATGTATTCATGTTGATGGCTCAAGCAACAAGCTTACTATCTCACAGGTAACTATATAATTATTTGCCATATGTGAAAGCTGTTGTCCTACAGTTTCACAACAAAGGCCAGGTATAAAATTAAAAAAAAAATATTAGTAAGATTATTGGCACAGTCCAGGTACACATAATACCATTGTTTGCTATGCTTTGACATACTAAACAAAGCATCCTGAATCTTCCAACTAAAGGGCAAATAAACTGTATATACTCTCAAATAAAACACATGAAAAATAACATTTAGAATGCTAAAAGGTCTTGTGTTAGTTCTGCTAAATCAGTGGAATCCATTTGTACATCAATGGCTTAAGAAAATAACATCCTTTTTTTATTCACACATGGTCAAGAACTCTGTACTGAGTATTCACTAATTTCTTGTGTACTTAGAGTCAGTTCTGTCAAGAGATGGTATGCGTTCCAGACCTATGTGTTAAACATTCAGCTTCTTCATTTCTTCCAAGCACATTCTATTTCTGAAATACTCATCATTAAATCATTTTCCAATTTAAATACTGGGATGACTCCTGCTTCTTTATCTGATTAATGTGGCTGACTTTCAAGGCTTAAAGTAATTTCATTATCACATTAAAAATACACATATCATATGTCTTTAATTCTGAAAGGTTGAATTCCTTTGCCAAGACATGTGAGAAATGCATGTATTTATCAACTTATTACCAGGTACCGTTTGCTGGCATTTGTTCTTGCTTCCTTGCATCTTCAATCTGCCTTTCCAGCTAAGTCAAGTTTTTATGCAGACGTCAAATAACTGTTATCCTTTAATCAAACCAGTCTGTCTTAGTCTTTCTATTGCAAAGTTAAAACAATTCCCATTTAGAATTACTGAAACTTCTGTGAATTATACTTACCAACTGGTAGTGTTTCTTGCGTTCTTTTTGTATATTCTGTGTCATTATCCCTCCCTATTGGATGGTTTATGATATCAGTATTATTTTTGCTTCTCATTGATGCATCTTCCTTTCAAGAGTTATTTATTCTTTCCCATGCCATCAGGACTCTTGCCATCTTTATTTTTTTTCTAGTGATAGTATTCCCTTATGAATTTTGCATAACATGGTTTTGCTCATAAATTGCTTCATTTCAATACTGACAAGAGTCTATATTACATCTTTCATACTTCATGATAATATTTCTATATAGAGCAATATTAGCAGTTATTTTTATCTAGGATTTGAGATTCAGTATTCTATGTCCTCTTATCTTTTAGGAATTTATGGAAGATTATTTTTGTATTAATCTTCAAGTATGACTGTTAATTCTCTTATAACTTTTAATATTCTGTCTTTGTACTTCTGTAATTTAATTATAGTACAATTTGGATAGGTACTTTTTGGATCAAATTATTGAGTTTACAAATGTTTTCTGTACTTGGATGTCCATATCTTTCTGAAGACTCACTGGAGAAGCTATTTCTTCCCTGTCTTGAGGCCAGTTATGTGGGTATTTGATATCTTAATGGTGTCCTCAGAACAATGCATGTTCTCTGCAGCTTCCTGGTCCTTCTTTATTGACCTTGTCATATTCTGGAAGAGCTGTCTGCAGTTCACACTTACCATTTTCTGCTCTACATAGTCTTCTGATGAGGATTTCAGCTGAACTTTTATCTGATTTATTGAGGTTTTTTGGTTGTTGTTTTTATTTTGTTTCCAAAGTATCATTTTGGGTATTTTCAAAATCTCTTCTTGAAATTCTCATGTATTTTTAGCACTGTATTTCTTCTTTATTCAGCTGTTTATTGTTTTTCAGCTGTTTGATTAGTGTTAGATTTCATTGAACTTTTTAAATTTGTTCTTTTGGGTTTTTCCTTTTAGGTTCCATTCACTTCAGTACCTTTATCTTTTCCTACCATATAACTGTGTGGTTGATGTAGAGTCTGGGTTTTCTTTATTTCTTCAATTTCTAGGCTGATATTTGGCCATCAGTTAGGATTGGTATCTCTCTTGCCTTTAAATTAAGGCTTTCTTAGTAAATATCTTATCTTACAATGTGCTTAGGGATAGTGTTGTATAGTGTTAAGTTAGATTACAGATGGATTTTGTAGTGCACACTTCCTGTAGCATATTTGTCTGTAATTTTGTGGGTTTTGACATAGTCACCCTGTCACTGCTGAAGGGATCAGTTTCTCTGTAAGTCCCACAGTTTCATGGTACTAAGACATGTAGTAGTGTGGAAACCTTTCTATATATGTGTTGCTTTTATTGCTTAATGAATAAAGCTGTTTTGGCCAGTAGCTTAGCAGAATAGAACTAGGTGGGAAAACGAAACTGAATGCTGGGAGAAAGAAGGCAGAGTCATTGAAATGCCACGTAGCCTCTAGAGCAGAGGCCAGAGCTTTGCCCAGTGGGCCACAGCCACGTGACCATGCACAGATTGGTGGAGATGGATAGATCTGAGATTTGGGAGTTGGCCAGACATATTTTTGGGCTATTGGTCAAATAGTGTTGCAATCAGTACGGTTTCTGTGTGGTTATTTAGGATCAGGGCAGCGGGAGCAAACGAGCAGCCTCTGCATACAAAGTATAATGCAGAGAGCAAGGAAGCATGTTACATCATCTCTGGTTGCTTTCACAGTGGAAATGAATTACTAGAGTTTGCTTGGGTACTGCTGATATTTGTCCAGTTTTGAGAACACAGTTCTGGTACTAGTCATTTCAGTCTTAAAGATAATGATTCAGATACCAGTGTCTTGTATGGAAATACAGGGATTTGAAACTAATTCCCCATCTCTAGATTTTACCTCCTCAAATTCTGTTATAATTTGGCAATTTGGTAGATTGTGAAAACTGTAGTATACTCATAATTTTCTTGCTTTGCTACTATTTATTTTATTTTATTGAGGGTGAATATCCAGGAGAGACTGTCAAATCCTGATCGTTTTTTCCCAGTTGGGAAACATTCTCTTTGTCCCTTCCCCTTTTAGTAAGCAAAATTATCCACCTAGGCCTGAGGAAGAGGAGGCCATGGCTGAAGAAAGATCATTTCTTCTCTGTTGTCCAGCAGCCGAAACCAATCCCATTTGCCCATATACATGAGGCTAACCCTGGCACCACGACATTTTAGTAAAAGATTTAAAATAAGGCTAAAAGAAAGAAAAATATCACGAACAGCTACACAAAATAAACAATTAGTGAAAAGCACAATAGAGGGGAAAACATGAAAAGGAAAATAGAAAGTACTTTAAGATATTTTAATTAAGATAACAGAAGAAAAGTATGAAAGACATGAAGGTAGGTGGAGGAGAAAAGCGAAAAAAGTGGAAAAAGCAAGAAAAGAAAACCTAAATAATAAGAGAGAGGAGTGACGGAAGAAGAGAAAACAACCAAACAAAAAGCGCCTTGAAAGAATAAATACGTCATCCTTGCTGATGGTCTTGAATGAAGCACAGATGTCAGTGCCCCGATTCCTGCACTCAGAGCTTCTCTGCATATCTCAGGGTGGTTGCCTCTTGGACTAAACAAGGGCCAGTAGAATTTGTTCTTTTCTTCCTTTGTGTTTCTTCTCTGGTCCCCAAAAGCAGCGACTTGTAGCAGAAGCCTGCTGGAATTCCTCTCAGTTGTTTTGATCCGTGGATCAGGCTAGTGTTGAAATCAGTTTCTGAGATAACGATTTTCTGCAGAGATTTTGAACTGCGCAGGGTGGATAAATGCCAGCAAAACCACAAGTCAATCACGAAGGACAGAAAGTGGAATGCCTCAAAGGGTACCCCATCTGATCCAATAGAATGTCCTTCTCCTCTGTCACAGAGGTAGGGAGATAGAGGTGCCTTTGAGTCCCAGAGCAATAATCTCTAACATTTTTTTTCTTAAGAAGATTTCTAGTTACAGCAGCAAAATAATATGCTGGGAAACACAGAGAACTCTTTCAGAACCAGGTTGCGATGCAGACTCCAGGCCTCTTATCGACCCAGATTGTTTGCCAAACAATGTTCTGTGTCTACTGGAACTCTCCCTGTTCCATCTATTGCATAAGGAGTATGGTGGCTCACTCTGCTATACAGAGACAATCAGTGCTAGGTCGTATGTACTCATTCACTAACATATCAAAATGTAAGGTTTCTCTAGGTTTCTGTATCTGTGCTACTGCCCTCCTGTGCTGAACTTATACTGCAGCGAGTAATTCCATTCTTTCCATTTCATTTCCAACAAAAAGAGTAGCAGGTTAGTGCTACAGACCTTAAATTCTGCATCTTCAATCATCTCATTTGTTTACTGAAGTACATAATCTCTGTGTTTAATAAGATAACAAAACTTATTATGATATATTAATTGTCTCACATGTCCCAGATTATATATTAGAAATATTATCGCTGATCAAACATTAAGCTTCTAAGGTTATCATTTCTGTTTTAGTTTTACTGTAGATCAAATAAATTTGTGGTTTGTTTGGTCAATGGTTTGATCAAGTTTCTAGAGAGTTGGAGGAGAAATACTGCTATGTACCTTTAAGACATCATTATAATCTGTCACAGTTATATTAGCCTGAGAGTTTTTTAAGTTCTCATTGTATATGTTACTTCCACTGTCCATTTTCATATAGAAAGCATTCTGACTCTCTAATTGGAAGTTAGGCTTCCCTAAGCCTCTTTGACAGCCTTGAGCTTTGACAGTCACACAGCTGGTCTGACTGCTCTGGACATGTTGAACATCATTCTACGGGTGCCTTCGGAAAGGTACACCACAGTCACAGCTGACTTGTTCCTAGGATGCAGCCACAGACAAGGCTATTTCAAGTCCTTTGGTACAGAACTTCTGCTAGGACAGTCTCAGTATGTTCTAGATGACCCCTCAACCATTTCCACTAAGGCCAAAGGAAGTGGACTCCCCCTAGTGGCTAAAATGAGGCACTACTGTAACTCGTGTTTAAAAGATGATCCTATGATTCCTGAAAATGAAAACCTCCTTATATATAATGTATGCAGTGGCGGTGCAAACACAAACTGTGATCTAAGTACCCCTGCTCTAGCTCTATAAAAATGCAACTATTCGGGTTCATTTTGCAAATTCACTAGGAGACACTTTCCTGTGCTGTTTCCTTGATGTTACATTAGATCCAATAAAAAACATTTTTCAAATGGCCATCCCTTGCCTACTTTCAGTATTGTGAGCTCTATTAAGAACACACACACACACATAAACACACACACACACACACACACACACACACACACACACACACGAAGGAGCAGAGTGGCAGAGTGGCAGTGGGAAGGTTGCTCTTTAAAAGTGGCAAGTTCAGGTCAGCTTCTAACTGCTGGGGGGAAAAAGACATTCAGAGAGTTCAAGAGAGAGCAGCCAGTGCAGGACCAAGGGGGATGGAAGTGAGAGGTCTGAAAGCAGAATGTAAAGAAGGATAGAAAGGCCAGAGAAGAGAAACTGCAGACATTGGCCATGAAAACACCTCCACAGTCTTTAGAGCTGAGAGTACTAGAAACTCCAGGCTCAGGAGCAATAAAGCTGGCTGCGGTGAAAGGCTGCTGAATCCCCTCGTTAGGACCTGCATGACACCTACTGACAAAGTCTAAAGAGTACTGACTTCTCGGGTCTGTACCAGACCTGTAACACTGGTAAATCTAAGAGCCTGTATCTGATGTCTCCGCGAGGATCATAGCACGAGAGGCCGACACCAGCCTGCTGCCTGAATCAGAAGCTGCAGTTGGCACCTCTCTTTGCCTTCCCACAGTTTGAGTCAAGGTATAACAAAATGACCTAGGCAGCTGATTAAAAATACTTTGGTTCATTTTTCTTTCAAAAGTTCTGCTTTCAGATGGTTCTTTTCATTGTGAGCAGGTCTTTAGAAATAAGTTATACTTTATTTTTTTATAGGAAGGGAAAATCAATAAGATAAAAATGAAATTGTTTCCAATTGAATATCTGTAACTGCACGTAATGAATCATCACTTTAAACTATGTTTTATGTATCACCTTTTTCTTCACGATGGATGAGAGAGTAAGACTATTTCAACTCTCCTACTGTCTTCTGTCTGGATTTCTGGGGATTGTTTGGGATAAACAATGTGCAAATCAGCTTTTCACAGAGCACAGAGGGGAGATAACAAAGCCACTCCTATAAATGGTTGCTTGGGAATTGCAGGGATATTTCCAGGAGAAGAAGGAGAAGAATGAATGAGCGCTTATAGCAATTTAGAAACATATTTTTTTTATCTAGACTTTTTTTTTTATCTAGACGTTTTTATTTGTATCTAGACGTTTCGGGACAGAAAATCACCCAGAATTGTTAAATAAAATGGAATTTTATGTGATTATCACTTCTCTATTGCATGAGTGTTAACGAGTTCACAGTCTGACCCTGAACGCTACATCACAGTTTAAAGTATGGTTGAGTCTTCCTTAGACAGGAGACTGTCCTATAACATGAGTGATGTGCTCCAACATCATTTGATGCAGAAGTGGAAAGGGTTTATGTGACAGGAAGAACAACACAATAATCTTGACATTTTAAAGAATAAGCACTAAAATCAGTAACTTTAGAAAAGGGGTTTTCATGACTGCCATTCTTGTAGTAAGAAAATAAAATTATTTATATTAAGGGAAAATCTGCTTAAGAAATGAGACAAAACCTTTCTTAAAACTCAGCTCTACTTTGTGTCATTACTTGAGAAACTTCATAGTAAGTATTGTTAGCAACATATAATAGGTTACATAACCAGTCACAAATTAAAAGGCATCTAAGTTAAAATCTAAATTCATATATTTATATTTTATGATATTTTGTGTGGAAACCCACTCTATTTAAACCTTAAACACGATATTTATTCTTGATACTGTTATGAAAATACTTTGTTATCACGTAACAGTGTAAAAGCTATATCAGTAAAATGTATACATGAAAAATATAGAACAAACACAGTCTTTATCTTTTAAAGGACATAATATTTTTTACACATACACTAATCTTAGCTAACAGTCTAGAATGCTCATGATTTACAAAAATGCCTGTAACTACTAGGGTTTCTAGAACCTCTAGGTCTACATTCCCATGTGTTAACAAGAAATTTTAATAAGTTCTTACAGCTGACCTTGGTTAACCAAAATTTATATCTAAACTATTAGTCTTATCTCTGATATAACTATTACTCAAAATTTATCATGGCAGAAGTTGACTTTAGGTTTGAGGAGAAAATATTTACTCATGAAGATCATCTTAGTTAGGGCCACTCTTAGAAAGGAAAATTTTTAGTTGGGGCTGGTGTATAGTTTCGAGGTTTAGCCCATTGTCATCATGATGGAAGCGTGGTGGCACACAGGCATACAATACACAGTGCTGGAGAGGTAGCTGAGAGTTCTACATCTGTATCTGAAGGCAGCAGGAAGAGACTAAGACATACTTCCTCCAACAAGACCACACCTACTCCAACAATGCCACATCTCCTAATAATGCCACTTCCTGTGGGCCTTTGGGAACCATTTTCTTTCAAACGACCACAAAGATGTTATTTAAACTCATTTTATTGCAATAGTATGGGGAAATTGAAGCTTTCTTCTTTGCAATGTTTATTCTCCTTTAGATTTACTTTATTCCATGGGCAATGAGTGTTTTGCTGGCATGTATGTCTATGTACCATAGATGTTCAGTGCCTGCAGAGGACAGAAGAGGGTATAGGATACCCTGGAACTGGAGTTACAAATGATTGTGAATCACCATGAGGGGGCTTGGGAAGGAATGACCACTGAATCATCTCTACATCCCCTGATGTTTAATTTTTTTAAATTATATTTTGTCTTGTACAGTATTATTAGTAGGAATTATTAGCAATTGTCCTTAGTATCCAATTTTATCACAAGCAAATAAGCTCTAAACTTTCTTCAGAAAAGAATTAAAATATTGGCACATTCTTAATCATAAATAAAGGATTTTCTGCACATTTGTAAATGCATTTGAAGCTATTTTATTTTCAACTTTATCAAAATTGAGGCTAACAGATGTATTCTCTTTAGCACAGTTGTTCTCAACCTTCGTAATACTGCAACCATCTAAAACAGTTCCTCATGTTGTGGTAACCACAACCGGTGTGGAATATTAGTTTAAGATGTGCTACATTTGCTTATGCTGTGGAATATTTCTTAACGATATAAAGATGCATTGCATTTCTTTTACGTTGTGTTTGTTTAACTGTTTAACGCTGTATTACTTTGCTTGCCTTAAACACCCGGATGGTCTAATAAAGAGTTGAATGGCCAGTAGCTAGCGAGAAGAGAGAAAGAGGCAGAGCTGGCATGCAGAGAGAATAAGTAGGATGAGAAGAGTGAGGAGCTAGAAAAGGAGAAGAGGAGGACGCCAGGAGTCAGCCTCACAGCCAGCTACGGAGTAAGAAGGGAAGAAAGATATAGAGAATACACATAAATAAATAAATAAATAAATAGATAAATAAATAAATGAATAAATAAATAAATGAATGAATGAATGAATGAATGAATGAATGAATGAATGAATGAATGAATGAATGAATGAATGAATAAATAAATAAGTAAGTAAAAAAATAAATAAATAAATAAACAAACAAATAAGTAAATGTCCAATAAATGAATAAATAAATAAAAGTCCAGAGGCAAAGCATAGTTGAAGAGAAATGGGATAATTTAAGTTAGGAAAACTGGCTAGAAACAAGCCAAGCGAAGGCTGGGTATTCATAATTGAAAATTAGCCTCCCTGTACTAATTGGGGAGAGAAGTAGCAGACCACCAAAGAGTTTTAAAAAACCCAACTACACAACTATACCAAACTATATAATTAATTTTGTTGTTACTTTATAACTGTAACTTTGCTATTGTTAGGAGTCATAGTGGGAATATCTGATATGCAGGATATCTGACAGGTAACCCCTGTGAAAGGATCATGACCCACAGGTTAAGAATTTCTGCTCTAGCTGCGACTGTACAGCACTTTGAACATTACAGTAGATTTAAAGGGAAGCAAGCTGATTGATTAACATCATTTATTATAGAAGTAGACATTCTTGGCCTTTCCTGAAGCATTATTCTTATTAAAGAATAATGAGTCTACTGTCATGTATCACACTGCTTACACTGTATTTCCTCAGTGGTATAATTAATAATAGGTAGCATGACTATTATGAAAACATGCAAACAACCAAGTGAAGATAAAAGGCTTTCTATGCAGATACTAAAAATTTTGGGAATGTTTTAATCATTTTTCTACTGCCTGGTGAATTTCTTGAAATGAGTCAACATGGAATGATTTAAAATATTAGAAATGAATAAAACATTTGCTCACATTTATCATAAAACACCACGTATTTTGTTCTTTGATTAAATCTTTTATAACTTTCTTGTTACACAACAAAATTATATAAAATCCTCAGAAATATGAGGCATCTTATAGCATAAGTTCACAGATTAATTTAATCAATGTCACAGAAGACATTTTGAATAAATATTAGTATGTCATTATATATTAATCAGACCATATGACATGAGGAGCTTAAGCAAAGCGCCTTAATAAGTTATTCACACTGGAATTAACGAAGTAGTTCTTCAAATACATGTCCCATATACAGTCACTAATACACCACTCTTACCCTGACATCCACCCAGGGCGAAGGCCCTTGTCATTGACCATTGATGTCACTGGTTAACTCTGATGCCACATCACAGAGAAGCTTTAGTGCACACCGGTCTTGATGCTTTTTAGCATAATGGATCAGTTGCCCTGATTACTCATATGTGGACATATGGAAAGATTTATTATCATTAAGAAGGCTCAAAGAGGGCCATTAAGCTCAAAAGGCCTTATTTTAAATCATAAAAATACCTAATCACTTTTTGGCCCCAGGCAATATTAATAAGGTGACATCAGTGAAGATAATGACCTATTTCTTATAGTAATAAGAGCAACACATATATACATTTAGGTAACTATAATGACTGATCTGGGACAATTTTTAATGGCCTTAAGTCTTTCCAGATTGAGGAGTTTATCTTGTCTTTTTTTTTAAATAAATTATATCTTATAGAATTTAATTTGTTCTTATGCAATTTTAACTCCTTTAGTTTAAACTTTTTTCACTTGCCATTTTGGGGAAAAACATGATAGTTTCAATCTTAGAACTCACACCGTCATTTAAAAATAATAACATCCAAATATTAAAGAAACATAGAATTACAGAGGTTATAGATATTATCTCAGTATTTTGTTAAAGTATAAAAGAGTTTCTGTCTTAATTTGCTTTCTGTTGCTGTGATAAAACATTGGCCAAAAGCAACTCGGGCCAAGAAAGTATATATTTGTCTTGTGACATATAGCCCATCACCAGAGGGAAATGGGAGGAGCAAAAGACAAGAAACCAGAGGCAGCAACTGAAAAAGAAATCATGGGTGAGCACTGGTTAGTAGCTTGCCTTGCATGGCTTGCTCAGCTTGTTTCTTACACAACCCAGGACCTCTCTGGGGGTCATACAGTTGACAGTGATCTGGCCTCCTACAGGTTTACCCAGTTCACTTCTCTGACTCTGCTATCTGCAGCACACACATCTTGTACAGTAGTCTCAGTTTGGTTCCCCACATACCTGCTGCTGTTCTTGGTGGTCAACCCACAGTGATAGCATCTCCAATATGTTGGAGTTTCCATTGAATCTGTAGCTGCACATTTACTTAAGGGCTCCTAGCCTTTCTCAGGTAACCCAACCCTGTCACACAAGGCCAAACCTTAGCTTCTCTCAATGGTCCCATCAACAGTGAGGTATCTGCCACCACTAAGGCTAGCCTTTTACAAGTGTGTTGTCATACTGCTAAGCTGTAGCATCTCTCAGTTAACCTTTCCATCCTAATTGATAGAGGTCTCTAATACAAATGAGACTGTACTTTTATCAGTGACTTCTCCTGGCCTCTCACAATGTGAAGCCTCACGAGCTCTCTTTGACCCCTTCATTTCTTCAAAATTGTTACCACGTGGGAGACTCTCAAACTTACCGAATTCTGTTACATATAACTTCAAAGCTGATCACTTATTATTGACAAGTAAATAACCTCCCTAGCACATACTTCCATCTCAGCATACTGAACTTCTGCAGATCCCAGATAGCAAGGCAAAGCACCGTGAACTAAAAGAATTCCTCCTGAGAATCTGATTTATCTAAGATGCCTGTTACAATGATGGAGAGCTGATGTGTGCACTGTTAATATCTGATTAAACAGCAATGTGTTAATATCTTTTCTAAGACTGCCTGTTAATTCTTCAGAAATGTTTCCTTATTAATTTTAGGATGAAAATGAAAAATCAGATACTTCACTCCACTTTGAAAAACCTCCATTTAGCAACTGTCTTATTTATTTATTCTGTCACTTAGTTCTGGATAATTATTTTACAAAGTTTACTCTGTTTGAGATATTGAAAGGCATCATAAGTTTATATTCCTTGATGCTTAGACAGTAGGATACATGTATCAAGTTGTTTTATCTGAGCACCACCAATTTATTTAGTTCTCATTAATTTATTAACATTTTAAACTACTAATCATCAAGCATTGACAATTTGGAAACAAATTATTGTACATGTAATCTAGTACTCATATAAGAAGTTTTTTTTCCAAACGCAGGACTGGAGTTGAAGTAACACATCCATTAGATTCCACATCTAAGTTTGGCATCAGGTGATCAGAAGTCTGTCTCTGCATTTGACCAAATCATGTATCCATGTTCCTTCATGGGAGAAACTTTCAGAAGAAACACAACAATATGATCCAATTTAATAATTCTCAGCTTTTCTTAACTCTAGTTTATTGTAAAGTTAAGAAAAAACTTGACTTACAGTCTAATCTAATCATAATCATCAGGTCTTTATGAATTTCTAACTATGTTGTTCACATACCATGGTCTGAATATAAAATATCACCTGAAAACCCATGCCTGCCTTTCTGTAGTGATAATGGGGAGCGGGCCTGTTTTTTGTCCCGCCCAGCTCCCGCACGGCTTGCTTATACCCAGAAATAACAACACACAAATTGTATTCATTTAAG